>JASANE010016404.1:0-12908 GCA_030248225.1 Trileptium ribeirensis | reverse complement strand
TGCACTCATTATTCTGTGAAACCTGCATTAAAGCACCAAGCAGGCAATGTCCCACTGAATGCAATTGGGTTAAAATTCCTGAAGAATAAATGATAGCCTGTACTCTCTAAACAACCTTAGGTACCACGCCCTGCAATCATTGGATTTTAATCCCTGTAGTTAAAGCGTGGATGCATAGAAAGTTTGTCAGAAGATGGCTGGATGAGAAAGGCTGCAGGTAGACCAAGTCTCAATTATATACTTGTACCAGAAGGCAGCAAAAGTAGTCATCTCACCTGGTTGACCAAACATAAGCTGAGACAGTATGTGCATGTTGTAACAGGACAATCTTGGCTAAATAAGCATATGCTTACGGTTGGAATGGTAGAAAATCCATCTTGTGCATGGTGTAATGTTGATGAAACTTCTGAGCACATCTTATGCAGTTGTGTTAGGTATGCTGAGACTAGAAATATTTAGTAGAGACGTCGTTGATATTGACTTCATCAGAATCCGTAAGGTTAGGAATGTCATGAAGCTCATATTGTCAACAAAAAGACTTGAATTTCATGAGAATTTTCAATGAAGTTTCTTTTTCAGCCTTTGATTTTGTTGTAGTGCACTTAGTTAATAGCATGATGGGCTGACGCAATGGATTCATTGATATTGAATCTCCGCGTGCTACTTTCTAACCTTTTCTGTTATTGTCTATGTCTATGCAATCCTTGGAGGAGTACGCTGAAAAACGACTTGTGGTCGGAAAAGGCGTATGCACGACTAATGCGGCGGTCACGTTATAATGCCCCGCTGTTTGGAACTTTTCACCCCATGTAGTCGTAACCCTACCGTATAGACAGTCAGGGTGACACCCCTAGCTACTGCATTTTTCTTTACAGTGTCGTACACACCCTTAGCAACTAATTTGGCGCGAATTAACTGTAACAGACAGTGTATGTAGATGATGTGGTTTATTAGGCAACTGGGCTGTGTAGTTTTTTTAAAATACTCGATATTTGTGCCTAGGCCATATGAAAGCTGAGGAAATAATGCCGCACACTGTCCATAAAACTGCAAGCAGACACGGTGTGCTTGACACTGTGGAGAAGTTGTAATACGCGTAACTAGCTACTTTTGAAAAAATTTATTAAATACAAGGGGGTGTCTAAGACACCCTGCTGTCAACAGAGTGCCTGACACTGTGTGCTGTACACAGGTTCCAAACGTTGGGGACATTGTAACGTGGACTCCGCATAAAATATGAGTCTCATACTCTTTTACAAAAATTTGTAAATGAACTCTTGCTATTAGTTCCTACAGTACATATTCTGTGCATTTTTGTAAACAGTATTATGAGCTTGAACAGCGATTGAGAAGAGTGTAAACGCATGCGCGTTATCAGTAGAACCAAGAGTGCATTCGGGAACAGTATGACACTTGCCTGTACTGCAATGCAAACCCGTGTTGGATAGATGACACGGGCGTTTTCAGCCTGACCGCTTTATTTCCGGAACGGGGTGGTCATGCCTAGACTCCCACACGTTTTGTGGGGGTGGGGGTATGTCGGACCCGCCAGTTGGTTTTTGTTTGGGGGTGTGGGTTGAACCGGTAGCTGCTTATAAACCGATCCCCTCAAAACTAGGAGTTCGACCTACCGCCCCCCACAAAATGAAGGGGGCTGTGCATGATAACCGTCTCCAGGAATGAGGGGTGTCACGCCGAAAACGCACGTGTCATGCAACAGAAGTTTACATCATACTGCAGGGCAGTGTCATACTCTTCTCTAATGCACTCTTGGTAAAACCAAGAGTGCATTAGGGAAGAGTATGACACTTCCCTGCACTCACATATAAACCCGTGTTCTATGTCACGGGCGTTTTCGGCCTGACCACCCCCAGTTTCTGGGGGGGGGGGTCGAGATGACATGACCCCCCCCCAGTTTCTGGGGGGGGGTCGGTCGGACCCCTCCCAGTTTCTGGGGGGGTCGGTCGAACCCCCACCCAGTTTTTGGGGGGGTCGGTCGGACCCCCCCCAGTTTTGGGGGGGGTATTATGTGAAGCGATATTTCTATAATTTAAGCCGTTTCTGTTATTTCATAATTACGACTTCGCGTATATATTTTCAGCTTTGTTTTAATATTTCTAGCTCTTTTTTTTTAGCTTTGCTTTTTATAGTTTTTTATACTTATCAGGACACATGTCAGAACGGGTGCCAAGATCGCCGGGGGGCACCCTGTAATTTTTACAGCGGCCTTCTCATTTTATGGTGGCGGCACAGACACTTGTTCCAATATTAAAGAACTATAAAAAGCAAAGCTAAAACAAAGAGCTAGAAATATTAAAACAAAGCTGAAAATATATACGCGAAGTCGTAATTATGAAATAACAGAAACGGCTTAAATTATAGAAATATCGCTTCACATAATACCCCCCCCCAAAACTGGGGGGGGTCCGACCGACCCCCCCAAAACTGGGTGGGGGTTCGACCGACCCCCCCCAGAAACTGGGAGGGGTCCGACCGACCCCCCCAGAAACTGGGGGGGGGGGTCATGGCATCTCGACCCCCCCAGAAACTGGGGGGGGGGTCAGGCCGAAAACGCCCGTGACATAGAACACGGGTTTATATGTGAGTGCAGGGAAGTGTCATACTCTTCCCTAATGCACTCTTGGTAAAACTAATTGACATCCGAAAGCAATGGAAATATATATCGTTCTTCAAATCGACTCGCCGTTGTCAACAAAACCATTATATTCCCAAGTGGCGTCAAACAAATAAGTTAAAATTGATCCCGCGTTGGACAAAAAGCCGCAGTGCTGTAGCTGACATTGCTTGTTGGTGGCACTGATTGCTTTTCGATATATACTTTTGTTGTTATACAATATTATTGTTGAGAACTCGTTTTTTGGTGATATGAAGACGAATCTATCTGGTTGCAGCTGCGGGCGTTGTCATTATTAAAAGCCGAACTGTTTTCAAAAAACAACAACACGCTTTAGAAGATGACACAAGCGTAGATATATATGTAATGTGCTCGATGTTTGTTTATTTTTCCAAGATTTGACCTAACATATTATTAACTTGGTACATAATTAATATGTATATCAAGACGTATAAATTGCAAAATAGTTCGTAATGTAACGGGTTCTCATAATGTTTCTACAAAAACCTAGCTTAGCACGGCAATGTTTTTAAAGTGTGTCAGTTTGTGCGAGTTAGCTGTAAGGTCTGGCAGTTAAATATATACTTCAATTTCCTTTATTCGTTGTCACACAGAGCATAAATTGGTCAAAGCTAAGGTTGGTTCTGCTCACGCTTTGACTATATTGCACCGAGGCAAAATTTTCTAAATCTGGGGTCAAAATACAGCACCAACACTGAGCCCGGGTGTTGAAATACCTACGGTTGGGTCGATAATGTATTTTTTACTTTTAGAAACTGGAATCCGTTTGTAAATAGGTACATATTGGAGGCCGACTTAAGAATTTGTAGAAGAACCGCAATTCGTCATAAATGCAAAGTCAGTAATGGTCGAAAGCAAAAAATTATCGGTTCTAAAGTTTAAAAACCTCAGGGACGAAATCCCAAGTGGGAGCATGAGCATATCAGGGTCGTGGGACACTGAGCTTGGGTCATCCCACCACCCGCCTTCCGCGCGCCGTTAGTTCACTATTTCTGAGTCAACAAATCCAATAACTTTGTCCAATATTGCATGATACATAAGTTAATTCGGACTTGAACAATTCGAAGGAGTCCACGTCCTTGGGTCGAGGTTCCCAAACAACAGTTTTTGTAAAACCGTTTTCGTTACCTAATAACGTGCATGCTGCTACGGTAGTTGGGATCTCGCCACTTGAAGGATTTCGTATATATATTATAAGTTCGGTAAACCTGATGTTTCAGCTGACATTGTTACCTTAATTCCATATTTATCAAGTTCTGTTTCAAAAACGTTCATATGTCTTTTTCGCTTTGCCGATAATACTACGACAGCAATATATAGGCTATGACTATATTTAAAAAATGCAAATATTCACAACAGTTGGCAGCAAGACTGTTAAAACCCAACTTGTTTTTACATTAAAGCTGCTAATATTCCTAACATTAGCTGTATTCCCAAAATATTTGTGTCTGAAATTTACTTGTCTAGTCGCTACTGGCTGTAAGCACATATTAGGAGCTCACAGTTTGGACCCCCGTGTTTGATTGTCTAGGAGCACCGAATACCTGATATTAAACGCGTGCGCATGCGGTTTTGATATCGCCTAAAGTGCATCAAATTTTTTTGCAAAAATATGTTTTAACTCAACCAAACTTCGTAACACAACTACTCAGTTTTTAAAGCTATAGCTGGAAATTTAAATTGGAAATATCATTTAAGTAGTTTATAATATTTTAATTATTATGCGGTATTCACGTTATAATGTCCCCAACTTTTGGAGCCTTTGCACACCACACAGTGTCAGGCACGCTGTCGACAACAAGGTCTTAGGCACCCCATGTTTTTTTATAAATTTTTTCAAGGATAATTAGCTAGGGATATTATTACTTCTCGACAGTGTCACGCAGACCGTAGCTTCTTGCAGTTTTATTGACAGTGTGCGGCATTATTTCATCAACATACATAAGGCTTACATACAAATATTGAGAATTAAAAAACTACACAACAGTTGACTAATAAATCGCATTAGCCACATGCTGTGTCCGTTACAGTTGATTCACAACAAATTGGTAGCTAAGGGTGTGTATTACGCTATAACAAAATGTAGTAGCTAGTGCTGTGTCGTACATCGTCGGCATTAGATTTATGGGTGTCACTCTGACTGTCTATACTGTAGGATCGCCACTACAGGATGACAAAAGTTCCTATCAGAGGGAACGTTATAACGTGAACGCCGCATTATTATTTTGATAAGTTGAATATATTTTAATTTTAGGGTATATTACCTTGTACTTAGATTGTTTTCAAACACATGTCTTGGCACTAAAAGCCTAAGAATATACCTAACTGCACATGCAATGTCTATATAATAGCTAGGAGCGCTATTTGCACACAAAAGCTTTAAAATATGCTCAATTGCATATGCAGGGTCTATATAATAGCTACGAGCGCTATTTGCGCACAAAAGCCTTCAAATATACCTAATTGCTCATGCAGGGTCTATATAATACATAGGAGCGCTATTTGCACATAAAAGCATTTGAATATACTTAAGTACACACGCAGGGTCTATATGATAGCTAGCAACGCTATTTGCACACAAAAGCCTTTGAATATACGTAAGAGCACATGCAGGGTCTATATGATAGCTAGGAGGGCTATTTGCACGCAAAAGCTATAAAATATGCTTAATTGGACATGCGGGGTCTATATGATAGCTAGCAGCGCTATTCGCACATAAAAGCCTTTGAATATACTTAAGTGCACATGCAGGGTATATATCATAGCTAGGAGCGCTATTCGCACATAAAAGCCTTTGAATATACTTAAGTGCACATGCAGGGTATATATCATAGCTAGGAGCGCTATTCGCACATAAAAGCCTTTGAATATACTTAAGTGCACATGCAGGGTATATATCATAGCTAGCAGCGCTATTCGCACATAAAAGCCTTTGAATATACTTAAGTGCACATGCAGGGTATATATCATAGCTAGGAGCGCTATTCGCACATAAAAGCCTTTGAATATACTTAAGTGCACATGCAGGGTATATATCATAGCTAGGAGCGCTATTCGCACATAAAAGCCTTTGAATATACTTAAGTGCACATGCAGGGTATATATCATAGCTAGGAGCGCTATTCGCACATAAAAGCCTTTGAATATACTTAAGTGCACACGCAGGGTATATATCATAGCTAGGAGCGCTATTCGCACATAAAAGCCTTTGAATATACTTAAGTGCACATGCAGGGTATATATCATAGCTAGGAGCGCTATTCGCACATAAAAGCCTTTGAATATACTTAAGTGCACATGCAGGGTATATCATAGCTAGGAGCGCTATTCGTACATAAAAGCCTTTGAATATACTTAAGTGCACATGCAGGGTCTATATGATAGCTAGGAGCACTATTTGCACTACCTGTTTTGTCTTTATAAAGGCACGCTATAGTTCTCTTACGATTCACGGCGCTGTCATCTGTTTTCTCACCGTCTTGGCGTATTAAAGCCTAAAACATTCTTCTTTTATATATAATAGGCTTCTGTGCGACAACAGAATGTGGGTGTTGTCGCAACAGTGCCAGCCACACACATGCGTGCGATGCATTTTTGCCGTTTTCAGTTGCGTTTTTGGGATTTTTTTTCGCATTTTCACGGCATTAGGTTGGCATATTTTAGTTAGTATTATCATCATCATCACTATTATTATCGTTATTGAATTTATATATGCTAAAAAGATAGAAAGATGGCTAGTTTTTTGTTCGGTCACGATATTTGACGACGCCTATGTGATATATTCGATTTAGCCACGCGCTTGGCTTTAGTTTGTAGTGTGTCTTTAAGATTTTTGAAGAAATATGCACCGACAACGAAAGATGACTGGCTGACTGAATTGAATCTAAATGAGGTAGGCTAGGCTTTGTCGCTGTTGGGACCGGCTTTTGTATCCAATATATAATTGAAAATAATAAATTATTTTGACCTTTGTGATAAATAGTATATGTATAAAGATTATGGTTTGTTGTTGCTTCTTGGAACAAAAATTATTAGATGTAATATGACTCTATTATCTTGAGATATTTTGGTTTGAGCATATGGTTTCTTCATTCGAATACAAATCGAAGTACACCTTTGTTCATATAGGTATAGTGTATTTAGATCTATATAACAGATATATGTATATTTAAATTGATACATGCGCCATAGTTGTGTAACTGAAGATGTTTTTATATGAAAACTGTCAAAAATGTAAACTGCAGGATCACCAGGGCTCCTTTGACGTATGTTTTCTTCCCAACCGCAAATACGTCCGGTTACCATTCACATCTGTGTCGAAGGGAACATTTAAATCTGTAATAAAATAATGCCACAAGTAACAGAGTTTGGCGTAGAACCTGTTCCCATTAGTTTATCACTATCAGAGCATTACTCTAACCACTCGACCACATAGAAACGCAATAGGTATGTCCTTTTTATCCATATGCAGTAGATAGCGCCAGCGATATGATAGATTGTTAGAGTGTCTATCTTAATGTTGCGGGGTTGATAATCAGGATGATCAACCTCTTGTCCATAATTATTGGTACTAATATTATGTGCGATTAGTGATTCCACGGTTTTATCCATTCTCCACAATTTTGATATGCGGTGGTCGGTAGTCCGTTCAGATTTCCTGTTTGCACGGTTCAACGCAACGAAGCACTGTTTTAGTACAACTCAAAGTCACCTAGACAAGGTTTATATATATATACGTCTATAAACAAAATAATAATCATTGGATTGAAAACCCTAAGTCACAACAACCATGAATATTCGCCTTTATACTTCTGCGTTAGTTCGAAGTGTTTGATTCGTATGTGCAGTGGTAGCGCTGTCGAAATTACTCGAAGCGATAATCCATTAGCAGAGTCTAGAAGCGCATGGTTGTTAACTCTTAATGGGTTCACTGGATTATGAGCACAACTCAAATTTGTACGTTTTTCAAGAGTCTATTTCTGTTTATAAAATTCTAATAGCTTAACTACTATTGCATAGCTAGTACAGAGATTGCCACATTTGAAAAAATAGACTTTTACTAACCGAATATTTGTCTGAACTAATTGATTATAATTTTTGTTGTGTTATATATCCTTGATGCTAGCAGTTTACCTTAAAATATTAACATTTTAAGGTTTGTGTTATCGCTTCAAACATGTGAAAACTTGCATGATGTAGCTACATGTTCAAGCCGAGTTCCCGGTGAGTAGAGCAGCTGGGTCCCAGGGGACACATTCGGCCTTGTAGGAGGTCCATACGGTCGTCCGGCGAGATGGTGGGTGCGGTGCCTTCGCCGCGGCTAAAAGGCCAATGGGTTCGGCGCCTCCAAGGGGGGTGGTGTAATCTATCATAGGAGGTAATGCTGCGTTTACGTTATAAATTTCTCGCCATGTGGAAGTTTTGTCTACGGACAACCTGAGTAACACCTTTAGCGATAAAGTACAGAACACTAAAACTGCATTCTAAGCATTTTAATATGGTGTTTCGGACACCATCAGCATTTATGTATAGTGTCATGGACACCGTAAACTTGTGTCTAGCGGTGATGAAAGTCCTTAGCAAGATATCTAGTTCTTTTTTTCGTTATAGGGAGTTTACGCAATGCAAGCTTAGTTCATGCGCTTCCTACGCAAAGCTTTAAACGGCATGATTCATGGGATACAATGAATCAGCCTAAATAATTTCAAATTTGACTTAGCTAATTTTCCCTCCTTTTTTAAACTGCTCTTTAATTATAGGGTGTCGAAGACACCATAGTGTAATGTACACGGTGTCTGCGATACCATTACTTGTGCTAAATAGTATAGCGTTCTGACTACCATGCACTATCGTATAGTCGTGATCACACAGTGACAAATCTTCCATATTGCGGGCGTTTTATAAAGTAAACGGCGCATAAGTATCCCATGGAGGGGTGACCCTCCTATGAGGATGTAAGGTGATGTGGATCATTAGCCAGATTTAGATGCATGATTGTTTTTATATGTGTTAATATTATTTATAACCATTGGTTGAAAACCCTAGGTCACAGCAACCAGTTCACCCACCGCTGCTGCGTTAGTTTGAAGTGTTTGACAGAAGCACCATAAACGTATACAAAATTGCCCAAATTTTAAGCTTAGTGAAGTCGGCTAGAAGCCGCGATAGTCCCTTTTTATTGGATTCAGCCGATTGCGAATGCACCTTCAAAATCCAACCTTCACAAATACGAAAGATTCACATAATGTTAATTTTGTACTTTAATTACTTAGCTAGCTCCATACAGTTTGTTATATTTTATTGTTCCAATTCATATGGTTATTGCGTCAACAATAACTATGGAAACTCATAATTTCGATGAGTCGTGTATATTTGAGGCCAAAATAAATTGACCTGGCCGTGGCTGTAACGCTTTGATACATAATATGGGCAAGAGTGGTCATCTAATAAATACATACTGATTTCTTCGATGATATATACTTGTTTATATGTACTTATTTGCAAATAATAAATATCGACACAGATTGTTGTTTTGATGGGTTTATCCTCTATATTATTATAAGATCAAAATAAAACGGACTCACATGGTTGTGGTTTTGTCTATAAACGCTTTGATATATACACGAGACGAATTAGACCGGTCATCGAATACTTCTGCACACCCATGAAACTATAAAATAACGTCACTATATCTAAATAGCGACATAATATAAAACTTCAATTTAGTTTATATATTGCTGATACTTCTGAATGCAACTAAAAGTTCTTCTCAATTGCGGAAGGCTGGACAGATGATTTGAAACTGGATAGTGGCATTAAAGGAATAAACGGACAAAAATTGGCTTCTCGACGTTTTGAACTACCGCGACTTGATAGTGGCATTAAAGGAATAAACGGACAAAAATTGGCTTCTCGACGTTTTGAACTACCGCGACTTGATAGTGGCATTAAAGGAATAAACGGACAAAAATTGGCTTCTCGACGTTTTGAACTACCACGACTTTTCAAATCTCTGACGCCCAAATCGGCAGTTGTAAAATTTAAAATATTATAGTAGCTCTAGGTATGTCCTTCATTTTAATTCCTGTTGCTACTTGTAATATTTTCAAATTTTCAGTAGCAATTCAACATAAAGATTGAAAAAGTCGTGGTAGTTGGACGTAAAAGCAATTTATTGGTTTATTCCTTTAGATGCATTTATGAAGTGCGCGAGTCATTAAACATTAAAAGCGATTATTATTGCATCGCTAAATGCGCTATTGCGAGTTGATCGTTTCCAAAAGTAAAAGCAATTTATTAGTTATTGCTAATGCACTATCCATTTAAATCGTCTATCAGCCTTTACGGCAATTAAAGAATTTTTAGTTGGTGCGGAAGTATCAGCAATATATAAACTAAATTGAAAGTTTCTGTTTATGCCTCAAGATGTTGGTGACATTTTATATCGTTACGTGATTGTCAGAAGTATTAAATAACGGTCTAATATTGGTATCATGTATCTGAAGCGTTTTTTCAACAAAACAACCGCATGTAATTGCATTATTAATCTTTATTGGTGGCTGTTAAACAATCATGAAACAACAATGTATGTTGGATATTTATTATTTCCAATTGAAGTACGTATGGACCAATTAGTTGAAAAATGGTATGTATTTCTCAATCGCATTATGTACACCATATGTATCAAAGCGTTACAGCCGCAGCAGGTGCAATATTTCCGCTAAAATCACGACTCATGGAAATTATGATTTTCATCGTTGTTTTGTTGACGCAATCACGTATGAATTGAACGATGAATTAACAAAATATATGGAGCTAGCTAAGTAATTAAACCAATTAACCTTCTGTAAAATGTTTCATATTTGTAAAACTGGTAAAAGTACATCGCAATCGGCTGAATCAGAATAAAAAGGGACTATAGCCATTATCACCAACATAAGTTAAAATTTCAGCAATTTTATACGTTTATATAGTTGTATTCAAACGCTTCAAAACTAACACGACCACCGGTGATGAACTGGTTGCTGTGATTTTCGGTTTTTCAACCAATGGTTATCAATTAATAATAACGCATCAAAACAATCATGCATCTAAAATCGCCTAATGGTCCGCCGTCACCTTTACATCCTCATAAAGATTCGCCTTCATGGGATACTTGCTGGCGTTTCTCTGGAACACCACCCGCAATATGGAAGATTTGGCACTGTATAATAGCGAGCTATCAATATAATACATGGTCGTAAACATTATCTATTTTTAGCCAAGTAATGACTTCTAGCAAACACCCGCTGTACGTTACCACTATGCATGTTATTGACACACCCTCTAGTAAAGAGCAGGGTTAGCAAAGAAGGAAAAGTCGCTTAAGTCAAATTTGAAAATTTTCAGCTAATTCTGGTATCCCCATTAAATCCATGCCGTTTAAAGCTTTAACTAAGAAAGCGCGTGAACTAACTTGCATTTGGTAAACTCCCCTTGTGTAACGAAAAAGAACTAAATCTATCTGTAAGGACTTTCGTCACCGCTAAACGCGGTTTTACCAGTGTCATAACACTATCGTGAAATGCTGATGGTGTTCCAAAACCCGCTGTAAATACTTAAATCCAGTTACGTGTTCTGTCTTTGTCACTAAATTCTTTAAGTACGTAGACAAAACTTCCACATGGCGAAAGGGTCTTCTAACGTAAAACGCAGCCTTGCTCGCTTTATGATGGGTGCACCACCGCCCCCTTGAAGACCGAACCCATTCGCCTTTTGGCGCAGCAGAAGCACCGCGCCACCGTCTTCGCCCAACAACATGATAAAGACCTCCTAAGGCCAAATGTTCCACTGTCAAAGCCATTACTCTTACTGCACCAAAACTGGTAAAACATGTAGCTAGCATCATAGGTTTACATATTTTTGAAGCAGTTAGCACAAACCTTGGCAAGATGTTAATATTTTAAGGTAAACTGCTGGCATTAAAGAATATATAACACAACAAAAAGATTATTAATCAATTCGTTGGACAAATCTGGTTAGTAAAATTATTATTTTTTCAAATGTGGCAATCTCTGCTTCACTATCAATAATTGGTAAGCTATTAATTTTATAAACAAAATCGTTCTGAAAAACGTACAAATTAGATTGTGCTGGTAAGTGCAATTGAACCATTAAGAGCTAGCAACATGCCTTTATCAACTTCTAATGGATTATCACTAATTAATTTGACAGCGCTCCGCTGCATTAAAATAAACACTTGAACTAACGCAAAAGTATAAAGGCAAATATTGGTCGTTGTTTCTGGTTTGGGTTTTCAATTGCAATAATTATTATTTTGTTGTAAGACACTATATATATCTGGACCTTGTGTAATCATTAATTACTTAAAACAGTGCTTGGCTGGCTTGTGGATCATCAAACAAAATATGAACGGACTTCCGGCACGCATATTGAAATTGTGAAAATGAATAAAATTCGTAAAATAGCTAAGTCACACTAATATTAGTCCCAATCATATCAACAAAGTTAATTGCATACCTAATTGTGAACCCGCAACATTACAATAAACACTATAACAAGTATAATTTGCTAAGGCATCTGCTGTCATATGGATTAAAGAAACATACCTTCTTTGTTGTCGTAAATATGCTAAGCGTTAAATATAATAAATAAACTAAGTGAACAACTTCCCCAGAAGTATTATCTAGCACTATTTTTATTACAATTAGATGTTATAGACACAGATGTGAATGGTAACCGGACCTATTAATTCAAAGAAACATACGCTAAAAGGAGCCTAGTGATCTAAGTTTAGCATTTTAACAGTTTCATCTAAAACATCTCCAGTTACACAAGCTATGGCGCATGTAGGACCAATATACATATATCTGTTATATAGATTAGAATACACTATACCTCTTATGAACAAAGGTGTACTTGATTTCATTAAATGAAGAAACCATATGCTCAAACCAAAATATCTCAAGATAATTGATTCATATTCCATCTACATAATTTTTGTTCCAAGAAGCAACAACAAACCATAATGTATCATACTCTATTCGCAAAAAGTAAAAATAATTTATTATTTTCAATTATATTGAATAAAAAGCCGGTCCCAACAGCGACAAAGCCTAGCCTTCCTCATTTAAATTCATTGATAACCAGTAGGTTTAGCTATTGATCCTGTTTCTTTCAAAAATCTTAAAGACACGCTAAGAAGTTTGAACAAGACATTGGCTGAATCGAATATATCACATAGGCAAGCAAT
>JASANE010016403.1:0-106107 GCA_030248225.1 Trileptium ribeirensis | reverse complement strand
TACAACCTCACCTAATCGTGGCGATGCAACCACTTCTCCCCGTCGCCCACGGTGTGTAGTTCGCCCCCGCTCGCGTCGCACGACAACAGGTACTCCCATCATACCAGAAGTTCCAGACGTCGTTGTTTGTGTTTCCACAAGCGTATAACGTTTTTTCCTGCATCGCCCAACCCGGCAATCCCAAGTTCACATCCTATTTCCGGCACGCCAGTCAACAGCTCGTGGAGATCGACAGGTCTCAGTACAAACCCAGAAGCATAATCACCATAAACGTACGTAATGGGTCGACTATTAACCACCGCCTCAACTTCGCAACATAGTGTGATCATATCAGTCCATTTCAACAACTATCGTCCGATTGCCGTTTTCAAAGATCTCTTCACCACCCCAGCCAACCTCTCGTAGAAGCCTCCTTGCCATGGAGCTAGCTGTGCAGTAAACTTCCACTTCACACCCTTTTCTGAAGCGTACGAAACTACCGATTTATCATTGAACACACGATACCACAGTCTGTCGAAAACACTCTTTACGACACGAAATTGGGGTGCGATATCAGATATAATTTCTTCCGGGGCGCCACGACGGGAAATAAGTCGAATGAGGCACTCAAAAAATGAATTCGCTGAGCAATCAGTAACACATTCTAGATGTACGGCTCGGATCGCGAGGCACGTAAATAAGCAAATCCATATCTTCTGGGAATCATCACCGACCTTCACGTTTATTGGTCCTAGATAGTCTAAACCGGAGAACTGAAAGGGGTGCGACCGGGCCACTCGTTGTCGTGGCCATGGGGGCATACGCGGTAAAGCAAAAGAAGAGCCATTGAACTTTCGACACACCATGCATTGTGTGATCACGATTCTCACAGCAGCACGTCCTTGTGGTATCCAATATTCACGCCTGGCCTGACTAAGTGTGTGTCCAACGCCGGAATGAAAAGTATGTCCATGAATATCACGAACAATCAGCTGTGTGATGTACGATTTTTTGGCAACAGCGCTGGCGTATCAGTGTTTGAAGCCAAATCCGCCTTTTCTAGTCGGCCAACACACCGAATCAGCCCTTGATCGTCCATCCTTAAACACAACTGTTGAATCAAAGGATGTTTCTTTCCATTCCGCATACAATCTTTGACATCTGCGAAAAACAACCTTGCGTCCAATTCACCCAGAGTCTCTTGGCAGAAGACAATTCATCACGGTTTACGAAGGGCGCCGACGACACAATACTCATAATACCGTCAATATGTTTTCGTGAAGTGCACATATCTCGAGACAATTTATGCCACAGATGGCGTTTGATGAATTTTAGGCACCAGGCAGTAACCCGCACCAACTTGCGGTAAGAGGAATACCGTTCAGGATTAATAGCTAGTGGACTCTGAACGTAGACTGGATCGGAAACGCTACCCACCAGAATTGTGTGATGGACAAGTTGTAATTTACGAAGCTCAGTTTCAGCCAGTTGGACATCATCGGGCCCAAACTCAGTACCATTTTTTGGCCAATTTTCCACGGCCTGCGACAGCCACTAAGGACCGTGCCACCACAGGGTATTGTTGCATAACCCGTCTGATGTTTTACCTCGTGTGCCAAACTCTGCAGGATTCTCGTTAGTACTGATAAAACAGAATCGAGCACCATTGATTGATTTCAGTTCGCGAATTCGGTTCTCGACGAAAACGGAAAGAGGTTTTGGACTTCGAAGCCAATGAAGCACACACGTAGAATCTGTGAAGATGAACAACGGCAAAGTTGAAGGTTGCTCAATAGCGTCTGAACAAAGCGACCAGCACGGGCACCTATTAACACACCGAGAAGCTCCAATCGAGGAAGTGACACCTCGATATTGGCTCGCTTCTTTGGTGCAAGTCGTCCCTTTGAATATACGAGGTTTGCTATAAATGATCGTGTATCGGAGTTCCATTGATGATAATACACAGCACAGCAGTACGCAACCGATGACGCATCACAAAATACGACAATTGCAGATCCTTTGACTTTAGCGGTGGCTGCAAGATGGCGGGGAATCGCTATTTCATACACCTTTTTAATATCATTAAATATTTCGTTTATTTCAACGTGTCGAAGAGATTCGATTTCATCGTCCCAGTGTGTATTTTCTTCCCACAGTTGCTGTAAAAATCGTTTAGCCCGCAAGAAGACTGGAAGAAATAATCCAAGAGGATCAAAAATGGATGCCAGTGCCTGCAAAACAGAAGCCTTGGTGTACGTCGACCATTCAGTGGAATCGCTCTTGTGTAGACGTAATGTATCATCGGCGCTATTCCACATTATACCGAGAACCTTGACGTCGGACTGTCGGCAACGATCACTTTCAGGAATGGAGTTCGTCAGCTTAGTTGAATTTGAACACCACTCTGTCAGATTCATTCCCGCTTCGTTAAATATAGGCTTGGCGTCGGAGTAAAAACATAGCGCCAAGTCATCACTATCGCACCCGGTTATGACGTTGTCAACGTAAATATTTGCTCGAATGAGATCTGACACCCAACAAGGTCGTTGGCATAGATGATACTGTATCACCGCATTGAGAAGAAACGGAGTACTGATGACGCCAAACGGGACGCAACAAAAGCGAAGAATTAAAACGTTACGTCATCGGGTGGCATGTTGATATCACGAAACCATAGAAACATCACGGTCGGGTACTTGGAGGGCCAAATGCAAAAACGCCTTCTCAATGTCTGAAACCACTGCGACGTTGGACAGTCGAATGCGAATCAAGATTGCGCAAAGATCTGGAAGTAGTATGGGACCGCGATGAAGACATTCGTTCAATGATACGTTGTCACGACGTGACCGAGCAGAAGCATCATAAACTACTGTAATTTTCGTTGTTGCACTTCCCAGTTTTATGACCGGGTGATCGGGCAAGTAGTGCAAAATGATGTCATTCGTTTTGTTTGGCTAACGGTTGATCTTCGCGGTCGATGGTATTACTACACCTTGGCACTGGCTCTACTATACCCAATTTAATCTGTTGTTCTATCACCTCATTGCATTTCTTGATGATGCCGTTGGAGCTATCGAGCAGTCGTTTCGCCAATGACTTAAAACGACCCAATGCTAGGTTGTAGTTTGTTGGTAGCATGGCGTTAGTACGTTTCCACGGCCACTTGACATAATATCGCCTTTGTTAAAATACACTGTGTTATTAAATTGGATCAGAGCCTCGTCATCGTCGTTCGTTCTCGGGTCATCCACAATCCCCACCGTCTCTAATCGCCAGTACTCGTCAATATCAAGGGGCCCAGGGTTCAACTTAGATTTCGTTGCGACTAACCCGCTTTCCAGTGGGAATCTGCTAAATGTTTCGGTAACACATAACAGGGTTGGTTGAATCGAATCGTTTTCGCTGTCAGTGTGTCGGCCACCGATAAGCAGTCCAACTGTTGATGCAATGATAAAAAGCCCAGAAGAGGTTGTCATCCGAGCACCAATGATGAAGTCCCAAAAGTAGTCAGAGCCAACCAAAATGTCAATGGCAGGGAATAACCGGAACCGAAATTTACCGGAACCGGAACCAGCAACCGGAACCGTCCATTTAAACCGGATCCGGAACCGGAACCGGAACCTGGTCTTCGAAATTTATATATAGTAAAACAGATGATGGAAGAAATGAAGGTATAGTGGATTTAAAATGCATTAAAAATTACTTTTACGTTAAACTTAATGTATTGCGATGCTATTATTGCCTTTCTGAAACTTTAAAGAGACTGAGGAAGCTAATAATGTTTATTTATCGATCAAATATGTCGGTTTTTGGACATTCAGAGCAAAAAATGACTTCCACTATACACCATTGCGTATACTGCGTCAAATCGAATGTGCTTACAAAGCTTGGAGCGTAGAATACACACTTTCGCTCTGTCTCCAGTCGCCTCCCTTTACTACACATACGTTTGTTGCATGTTCTTCTGTAGGAAACTTAAAATTATTGGTTTATATGATTCTAAGAGAAAATAATAGATAGAAGGTAATTTTCTGATCAATGGTCAGAGACACTGTTTAGGCTAGCGTTGGACAAACAGTGTCCGTCAGTTAGATCATAATGATCATAACTTTCTAATCAGAACGCTGTAAATGAGACACACTGTGATGCTGTTCGCACAGTTTCAATAAATACAGTTCATTGGTAAGAAAGCAGTTTCTAGCTGCGTTGCAGATAACGTTAGTTTACTTCAATTTAGACTGATTTACCAAGTTTACAAGCGCACTGGCGGGTGCTTGATGCAATTTATGTTAGCCATGCATACCCTAAGTACTTCTGCGTAAGCCATACTCTGTTACCGAGTTGGACCGGTTTAATTCAAACGTATCCCACAGACTTCTGGATGTGTAAAATAGCTGCTACAAGCATCGACCTGGCTTTGATGTAACAAAATCCTGCAAGTTATTATGAAAAATTCCTGCTCAAATTATGTGCCCTACTTACGTTTCACACGGCAAATTGGTTAGTTAATCTTTTCTTTTGCTTGGTTGTATTGGAGCTTGATTATTGTATAATATATTACATATGTTTGGATTACAGGATGAAGCAAAAACGTGGAAAATTTCAAACAAAATTTTTAAACCGGAATTCCGGTTCCGGTATGGTTTTTGCTCTTTGCCGGAACCGGAATCGGAACACGATTTTCGCCGGAACCGGAATTCCGGTTACTCCCTGGTCAATGGGTCCGTTTTTCGAGCCATCGTCTGCCATCGCGAAATTCATGGCATCAATGATTCGCTGATCTGCGTCAGGCAAAATACTTGCGGCTGTTGGACAATTAGTTATAATCGGTGTTGTATGTAACAGACTAGGTTCTTGCGGTCCCAAAAACTGCAACGTAAATAAAATCGTCGCTGTGAGATTTTAATCCCAGAGAACGAGCAGCGGATTCTTTGACATAACTGCGATGACTCCCGGAATCGAAAACGAGCCTAACATTAATTCGTTTAGCTGTTGATGGGTCGAATGCCACAGTGTACGCGGTTAATAAGGCGGCATGCTCACCCGTGGATAGCAGACCAACCCAACTTGTCCCTTGCATCTTGTTCATTGCGTTAACATCTTTGAATTCAACCGGACACAAAGGTGATGGATGTTGACCCGTGGTTTTGCAAAAAAAACACCACACGCGTTGATTTGGTACTCGACATCGGTCTGACGTGTGTGCAGCACTGAAGCATCGATGACATCGTCCCACAACATCGAGCCTTCGTTGTCGTTCTACAGAACTACGATGAACTGTACAGTCGGCATTGAGGTGATTGCCATCGCAAAATACACACGGTTTCGTTGGTATCTTTGATCGCTCGTTATCAATACTGACGTTAGGCACGTTTGTGGTTAATGCAGATGTTGGCAAACGCTTCGAATCTGATTCGGAGCAAGCACCCTTAGATTTCGTGAACTCGGAACGTTGGCGAGTTAGTTTCTCTCCAAAGGGATCAAGGTCATCGAATAACTCAGCCAGATTCTCAGATTGTTTAATCAAAACACGTAACGCTGTTCGGACATCTCTTAGCGATGAATGCGCACCAATATTCTTATGTCGCAACAAATCCTTTACAACATCTGCAGGATATGTGCTAAGAGTTTCAAGTACGAGCGACCGATTCGCATTGAGGTCCTCACCGCTGTTTTCGAGTTGGCGGAAGATTTTTTCGCAGTTGTCGTACGTTGCAATTAGATCCACTACTTTATTGCTAGCGGGTGCTAACCGTTTCAACTGACTACCACCAAGTTGTCCCCGTAAGTAGGCAAATTTTTCAATTTCGCTCATATTTCGGTCATGGATGTTGGTCCGGAATATGCTCCAAAAATGGGCCACTCAAAATAATCACCAAAAAACGTTGGAAGCGTCAGCTTTGGTAGTTTTGCAGTCTCTGGACGATTATTGTGGTCGACTATTTTCGCGTTATAGAAGCTGATGACATTGATACTAGTTCTGTTGAAGCGGCTTCTGGACGAGGTATAGCCTTTACATCAACAGCGGATTGTGTTTTCGTCACTGATGTCGATTTATCTGGAGCAATAATAGCATTGCTCGTCGCAGCCACCTCATCCATGGATGCAGTAACACTCAATTTTGTTAAATACCGGTTTGCCTCAATCAATCTTCGATCAAGCCGGCAAAGAACATCTCGAGCCGACACGACCGTCGAAAGATAGCCAGTTGTGGGATTAAGCGCCGTTATAGCATATTGTTCCTCTTCAGCAATTATTTCATCCTCCGAATTCAAACTATTAACCAATTGTAACCACCTAGTGTCTCTGTAAATAACACTTGCAATAGCAGATCGAATTTTCGCGCCAACTTCACCAATATCATCAATAAACCTTTGACAACTATCGCTATTATCATACACAATCGATGATTCGAGAAGTTCATTTTCAGCATATTCAACGTGTGCTGCTAGACGTGATCGTGCAGGTCCCAGAGCCTGCCGTAACAAACCAGATTTGGTTTTCGGAGCTATCCCTGGCGTACAGTATCCTGCTGGTTGCGCCAAATTTTTATCTGTTGTGGAGAAAAATGTAAAGGCTCACCAGGTTATCCAGAAGTTGATCTCGTTGGTTCAATCGACTAATCGACAGGAATTGTCAGAATAGCGGTTGAGCCAAAATGAAGCTGTTCGACGTCGACGATGATGAATCACACGATTGTTGTAGTTGTAGGAGTTTGATTGTTACATAAGGAGAGGTTTCAGTTGCAAAAACGGTGGAAGTGTAATAGTAGTAGAGTTACAATAGTTCAGTTCATAGTTTCGATGTTGGAAAGAGCAAGCGCCGACGGAGATTAGAGCGGACGAACATTAGAGCAGACAGTCATTTCATTCAAACAGTATGTAAAGAAATCAACACAAAGAAATTGAAACACAGTAATCAATTCCGCCGTACACCTCATCAAAACACCCTATAATCGAGACATCGAAAACACAACCACTCAAAATTCTCTCCTCAGCGAACAATTTCTACGTACAGCCTCGCCACCATAAACATACGCAGCTACGCTTCTCTCTCGCAAACACATTTCGCCGTATAGCAGTGAACAACAAGTAGCTACTTCATCATTATTTTGTTCAGCTAAACTATGGCTGCTGTGAAGAACGAACGCCCAAGAGAAGCACTGTAGTGTTCATAGTATGTAAAGATGATTGATAATGCTTCATTACAGTTATATAACCGCGGTTTTCAGGAATCCGCGACACCCGCCGTCACCACTGTCAAAGAAACCTGGAAACGCGCCAAGTCCACCATCCACCAGGCGGCTGCGAAGACCATCGGCAACACCAAGCCCGGCAAGCCGATCATCAACCGCGACACCTGGCTCTGGACCGACGACATAAAACAGAAAGTGGAAAAGAAGAAGCGCCTCTACCACGCGTACCGCAAGGACAGAACTCCGGCAAACCTGCAGAAATACTGGGACGCGAAGTTAGCCGCTAAGAAAGCCGTCCCCGCTGCCCGAGCCCAGCACTTCCAAGAACTCTACAAGCGACTCGACACCCGCGAAAGTGAACGCGACCTCTACAAGCTAGCCAAAAGCCGGGACAAGCGAAAGCAGAACATCGAACGCTTCCTCTGCGTCAACGACGACCACGGCAATCTTCTCGCCGACCGCCAAGCAGCCACGGAACAATGGCGCAAGTGCTTCGAGCGAATCTTCACCGAAGAGTTCCCGCAGCCGCCTCTCCCACGCGGCCACTCAACGTTTGGCGCCGTCCAACCCATCATCGCCGACGAAGTAATCACGATCAAGATCAAGACAGATCAAGCAGATGAAGCCCGGCAAAGCTACTGGACCCGACGACATCGCTGCCGAGCTCTGGCAGTCGAGAAACTGGAGCCCAGCACCCTGGCTGGCCCGTTTCTTCAATCAAGTCAACGACGAGCACCGAACTCCGAGCAACTGGCAGAACAGCACGACCATCCCGATCTGGAAACGGAAACGCAACCCGGCCGACCGCGCAACTATCGCCAGATCCGGCTGCTCTCGCACACCATGAAAATCTTTGAACGCATCCTCGACAAGCGGATCCGTGACATCACCAAGACCACAGTCAACCGGCTTTGTCAAGGGCTGCGGCACAATCGACGACCGCCAGACTACTGTTGGCAAAGTACCGCGAGAAGAGGCCGCTCCACGTCGCCTTCCTCGACCTCGAGAAGGCGTTTGATCGCGTGCCGCATCAACTCATCTGGTACGCGCTGCGCGACCACTACGTTCCTAAAGAACTCATCCGATGGGTGCAACTACTCTACAACGACCTGAAGAGCCTTGTCAGCGTCGCCGTCACGTCCAATCCACTCCGCATCAGAGTCGGCGTTTACCAAGCAAGCGCCCTCTCGCCGCTCCTCTTCATGAACACCATCAGCCGTGACATCCAACAGCCAGCGCCCTACACCTTGCTCTACTCTCGCCGCTGAACACAAGTCCGACCTCGCGCAGCTCGTACAGACATGGAATGATCGCCTCGCAGAACACGGCCTCCGCCTCAATATCAAGAAGACCGAGTACATGACGACTGCTCCCGACGAACCAGGAACGATTGCCGGCAACGGCACCGACCTGCCTCGTGCACAACGCCTCAGGTACCTCGGCTCCACGCTCTCGGCCGACGGCGACCTGTGACACGAAGGCAACTCACGAGTCAACGCTGCCTTGATGAAGTGGCGGTCGACTACCGGCGTCCTCTGTGACAAGAAGATCAAAGACAAACTCAAGTCCAAAATTTACCGTTCCGTCGTTCGCCCCGTCGCCCTCTACGGCTCCAATTGCTGGCCCGCAACCAAGGACACAGAACGCCGCCTCGCCGTCATGAAAACCGAGATGTTGCGATGGACCAACGGCGTCACTCGCTTCGACCACGTCCGCGGCCGCTACGACGTTGCACCAATCGTCGACAAGATGCGCCAGAAGCGACTCGGATGGTACGGACATGTTCTGCGCGCCGACGACAACTCGCTCGCCAAGACCTCTCGATCTCCATCTTGAGATTACCGGCAAACGAACGAATGGCCGCGCGAAACAACGTTGGTCCGACACGCTACACGCTGACATGAAGATAGCCAAAGCCCAACCGAACGACGCTCAGAACCGCTCAAACTGGAAGAGGAAGACCCAAATGGCCGACCCTGCATCGAAGCGGGAATAGCGCCCGGAAGAAGAAGAATGACTCAGACATTTTGCCACGGCAGTACTTATTCATTATGGGATAACAAAACCTACCATACAGCTTTAGTTATATACGTCAGACTTCACAACCATTTTAAACTAAAGTTGTTACAATAATCAAAAACTATATTTGATCTAAAAAGGGTAGGCGAAAAACCCATACAGTCAGAGTACTAACGGTTGATAATGCAAATTTGAATTAAAGTGAAGCACCAACTTTTTCATGCGGATATTCAGCACCAACGGCATCAAACTTTGTCAAATTTGCAGTTGTCTCAACGTACGCTGCGTTACATCCGTTACCGATTACAACACCGAGCTGTGTTTCCGGTCCGTGCTCGAATGCTGCTGCCGCCAGCTGCGCTACGGTGTCGTTCATAATCGCTTTCACGCGCACACGAATATCCTGTATACATAACGTCATCAGTAGTATAATGAAATTACTAGCGAATCCAGAAAAATTTGCCAAGAATGGGAGTGTGGGGGCTCGGACATGGACCTATCCTTGGCCCATTAATTGATCCTCTCCCCCTCTCTGGATATGATAGCGAATCCATACCAACAACGTATACTGTAATAAAACCAATTTATTCACAATATACGCCGCATTAAACAGAAACTTGTAACTCAAATACTAAATTAAGCGCTCGAAGTTTGGGCATAACAGTAGGTTGAAAAGAATTAAAAGTTATCAACGACTTTATATTTACCTAATCGATTGTGGCCTCTACGTTCGCTGAACTCCGTCGTGGGACTTTTAAACCTAAAAGTGCTTAAGATTACGATGTTTAATGTAAACTATCGCAAAGACGTCTAATAAATCGTTTCTGTGACGTTACGGTAGCACCTTTTGTGTCTAACAAAACGCCAGTCTATTTTTCATATAAACTAGCAACTCTATCGAGATTGCAGAGCGTAGTGACGCATAGGTACACCTATGCCTTTTGTGTGCACAGCCAATCAGATCTCCACAGCATACGTCGATATGATATATGGGAATATCACACAATACCGCACAAGTTAGAGCAAAAGTAACAACGGCAATGAGTTTCCTATGTCCGAAAAACCTTTTGCTTTGAAAAGTGAAGTTTTTCAGCCGCCTAGGACATTAGAACAAATTTTCAAATGTTTGTCGAGGAACCAAGAGGGTGCCACACCTTAAACCCCATATCTCCAGAACTGACGCCGCTCAATCTACTAGATATATAGGTCTGTCTACCTGTTTCTGGCTCTGCACACCGAGTTTCTTCAGTTATTATTAGCACAAGGGTTGTGATTTGTAAAATTTCTACCTCAATACACATGCGCATACATTCGTTTTGGATTTTACAAAGATGGCTCACATTAGCAACTGCGAAGAGACAATTATACTTTCATCATCATGGATACCTATAAATTCTCCTATATATTCAAGCTATATAATTTATAATACAAATACAATACTAATATTACACACGTAGGTATTCAACATTATAAAATAGAAAATTCTGTTCACTAACCCCCCGTCTATGAATAGCAGCCTCAAGCATACGAACGACATCATTACCCACAACATTAGCTGCAGTAAAGCCTTTCGTCCACCAAAGCAACTATAACATAATAATTGGCTTTTATACAATTTAAAATACTAATATTTATTATATGAAATTATATAAAATTAAAAATATTATATATATTATATTAAATTATATTACTATGAAATAAAATAAAAACTTGACACACAATGAATAATATCTAGTTCTCCCAATTTGAAAGTGGGCGACATGCACCTGACGTTTTTCGTTCCCTCAGTGTTTAGGACGGCTGCTCACTGGTAAAAAAATAAAATGTGATCCCCGAGGTGCAGTGCCGAACGACATTTTTCTGGTAAAAATATACCCATTTCACACAAAAACTGACAAATTTTTTATAAAAAAAATTCGAATCCGAAGCAAAACATTTTATAAATGACGTACAAGCTATTAAAACCTTTTCTTATGATCCAGATGGTTAATTCTGAGTGATGAACATGTAATTTAGAGACATGTTTACAGCTATATTGAGCATTAAATTACAAAATGAACCACCGAATATCAGGCATTTTGCTTGAATAGTCGAGAAGATATACCCGATTATTATTGTAAAGTGTGCAAGTACATAGAAAATTACTCTGCAAAATGATACCAAAAACATCCATACAACTCGAGCGGTTTCAAATATATATCTTTCGTGTATTTTAGATCCCAAGGTCCCATTGAAAAACGTTTCCAGTCCAATCCTGCAGCGTAAATAATGACACTAGCAGCACACCATTTTTTGCTGTTATATATAGAGGTTGAATTACAAAATTAGACCGAAAACACCCATATAACTAACTAGTCGGTAGTGGAACTACATTTGTGAGCGGAGCTTGGGCTGTGGCATTACGAATGTACTAAATTTTATGTTCTTGTAACTACATTGCGTAGGGCACAGGGCTTTATCATTGGTAAAAATATTATATTTGAATTCTTCGACCCAAAAAACCTATAATGGTTTGATCGAAACGATTCTCTTTCAATAAATAACACAAATATTGGAAAATTCTCTATTTTAGCTGCATAAAATTAACTAATTAGCTAATTTCTAATTAACCACTCAAAATTTTTTAATCCCAAATATCAGGTGCACACTCTGACATGATAGGCTTTCAAACAAAAAAAAGTTTTTTAAAATCCGTTCAGTGGTTGTTGAGATCCTTCGGACCGAACGAACGAACGGACGGACATCGACCTTTTTACTCCCAGACAGAAAATAAAAACGCTCCGCTCAATAACTTGCAAGCGAAGATGAAGCGGAGCGACATGGTTTTATTTTTAAGTTATCATTTTGTTTGATCTCCTGTAACAGGTTGTGTTTGACGTATATATCAGCATAAAACTTCTTGAACCCTGAATCTTTTGAAAATCCTAAAAATTCGTCGCTCCTAAAGCTATGGAAAACAACACTGACAACGCATCAAGTATTTGTGCTATTCTCTATTTAACGATACCATCGTGTTCTGCTCAGCCTACCGAAAAACCTATATAGACAAATCCTGATAGAACTGTACGCAATATGTAACCAAACAACTAAAGATAGACTATATTCCGGAATCAGATTTGTTGACCGTATAAACCCATTAAAATCCCATGAAACGCCATGAAATATGCCCACTTAACCCTAGATAACCAAATCAATGAATTAAGCATAACGAAAATCTCTGTATAAACTATTTTTGATGCCATGTACCATACCACTGAAGACATACCATTTTCCCGAAATCGGGTTCAGTGACCCTTAACCCAATGAAAACGTATGAAAATACATGATACTCGTGGTGGACTTAGACACCAAAACCATCATATTCGGTCAGCCAGAAAACCTATATAGGGAATCCTTGATGACCTGTACGCGATACGTAACCAAGTAACAGAAGAGCGACTATATTCTGGAAAAATAGATAAATTGACCCAAAACCCATTGAAATCTCATGGAAAAGTTTGACATATGCTAGACTCAAGATAACCAAATCATTAAAGCAACCTTCACAATAGCTACATATACGAATGACCAGAGAAATGAAAATGCACATTTTGGAAATCGTGCTCGTCGACTGTAAAATAGTATCTTGAAACCCCATGAAAAACTATAATATAGCCAAACTGGGCTCAAGGTAGCATCATATCAAGCGTGCTTTATAACCTAATAGGCACTCATTGTAATATAAAAACATACAATCACACGGTGAAATCAGAAAATCGCTATTTCTGACAAAATGTCGATGAACCATATCCGAGCCCACAGCGGCCGAAGGAGCAATCCCACAAAAAAGACGTAGTCAATTGTAGATCTCGATAAACTTGATTCTGCATGATGAGCTTATTTAGATACGACGCCAGTGTCTCTTGGTATAGTGCTACCAGTATGGCCAGATTTGGCAAAGAACCCTTAAAACCGCTTCTCTTGCCATGTTGATCCTGAAGATGGGTCGAACCTGTTCGCGTTCAGCTAACGGCCGCATCGTCGCAACTTTTGTTATCGAATAAAAAAATCTGCCGAAATCCGTCCATTTGAAATTCAGTTATAAATGACAGCGACGGACAAAAAAGAAATTTTCACAATCTTTTGTCAGCGCACTCAGTGAAACTCAGCTCGCTTCGTTTCAACTAGATAGCTGTGGACAAGGTTTTATTTCAGGTGCACAGGTGGGTCTGGACCCAAAAAAATTTGCTGGATCCAGGGCAGTTTCGGCGTCAGAGACATAGGGTCTGCTAATAAATTCTATTACAAAGTGCAGGATTTCAGACGTTTGTGCTTAGATGTGTATATATTTGCTTGCTGCTGATTTCACTAATGGCCCTCATCATTTATCCTGGCTTGGGACAGGCAGAGAATAATTTATATATTTGTAATAATGACAAATTGTGTTTTAATTACGTTTCTTTATTGTGTGAAATTTCGTGAAATTCTCGAGTCAAAAATTGTATATAAGTCTGGACCCAGCGTTTGAGGTCTGGATCCAAAAGAAATTTCCTGGACCCAGGGTCCGTTTTGAAAAAATACACTGGTTGTAGAAATATTATCGTTTCATTGTAGTTTGGGTTGCATGGGTACATTTTAAAACCCGTTTTGACCCAAACCCTACACCCTACAAAATAACGTATTATAGACGCTCATTTGGTCTACAAAATAAGCTTTGACTCATATCTACACCGGTTGTCGAGTTTACAATACGTATATAACATGATATTTGCGCACCTTCGGGACCAGACCCGAGCTCCGTTAATCCACTTTTTTCGTGAGAAAATGTTGGAGTCGGTTTTCGCACCAAACTATTGTAGAAGTAAGAAGTAACGCACAAGTAGAAATTTCAAGTTTTCAAATGAGTTATCTTGCGAACCAGTCCGTCCAGCCAAAGTTGAGTTATGCGTGTCACTCTAAAAACCCCAACAACTGACGGAAATTATCAAATTTCGCCACTGTTACTGCTAGTAGTAATTTTTCGCTTCGCTCTTTTCACTCACTACACTAAGAATCCAAACATACTATATATTATATTAACTGATATTAGTATCCTGACGCGATAAAAAATTTAATGGCAATAACTAAACAGTTTGTAAAATTTGAAGTTAATGCATTTTGGCAGCTGCACAGCTTTTTTCAACTTATTAATGATATTTCTGATGTTTTAACAGTATTAAACTATCAGAAAGCGAAAAGTAATTAAAACATTGTTTTTTTATAAACATAGATGTATGTGCCAAGTAATCAGATGTAAATTGATATTGTGTTAAAAACTGAAGTTTTGGTATTTATGTTAAGAAAATATTAATATACTATCATAAATTTATATAGTAAAAACAGGAATATAAGTTTGTAAATGGTGTGGAACACGATTATATGGTGTACGGGACTTGTCTTCCAGTTTTGCACAAGCAGAATATGGAGCGTTACTGCCGGCAAATAGCAAGAAATTCCTCCTTGAGTAAATCTTTGGTGGTGTTTATGTAGATTTTGGAATATAGAATTTGCCAAGAGTTATGTCATTCATAGCATGAAAATCTACGGTTATAAGAATAATCCAAAGAATAATAATACAAACAACCCAACCTTGGCAGATTTAATACTTTTCAGCAAACATGGATATGAAAAGACAAAACCCATCGTCATATCTGCTTCTTTCATGTTGTATTCTTCCAGAAAGCGGGCCAAACAGTCAGCCAAGAAATCAAAAAGCTAAAAAAATTATAGAATAAAAAACAACAAATAATAAAAACATGCAAAATAAATTGCCCAAAAATGTTCCGTAGATATTTTTACGCAGAATAGCCCAACAGGATGGTCGGTGAAGTCATCGTAATTTCACTCGTTTATAAACCAATGCCTATTTTTATGGAGAATAGCCAAACAGGATCGTTGGTGAAGTCATCTTAATTTTACTCGCATATAAACCTATAAGGTGACAAACTGCAAAATGATACGTAGTTTATGGATTTATGGGATTTCTAAGAGATATAGTATACATAACTATCACATTGAAATCTTTTACAAATTAAGAATCATACACGACGAAATTTGTTTTTCCTGTTTCTGTGATGCATAAATCAGCTTCTGTGGATAGAGTTTGATAAAAGTTTCTGATCGCAATGGTATTCAGGATTTGCCGTTTAGTTGAACGCGAAAAGACTCCATCGTCGTGGCCATTTATGGCAAAATTCAGGTTTTAAGGATTCTTTGCCAATAATGGCTATACGGGCACTAGTCTCTCGCTGTCCATATTTCGCGACACAGGTTCGCATCGAAAAAACACCGCCATACAGAATTAGCTAATAGACATCTATAGCTTTGCTGAACACTACTTTTTTGTGCTATCTAGGGTCCAACTTGACTATACTATAACTTTTCATGCGGTTTCAAGGGTTTTGCGGTGGAGGAACTCGATTTTCAAGGTGTAGCGTATTTTCATTTTTAGTTATCTATTGCGTGAATGGTACCAAGAATGGTCTATATATAGGTGTTTTTGAGCGTTGACTACAATGATTTGGTTCTATAAAGTATAGCACGATTACGCTATGCCTTTCCATAAATTTTCAATTGTGTTAGGTTCAACGAACGCAATATCTAGAATATACTCTGCCTTCAGTAGTTTTGTAATATATTGCGTACAGGTTTACATATGGGTTTTCCGGTACGCTGAATACGATGGTTTGGGTATAATAGTGCAGAACGAATATTTCATGCCTTTTCAGATTTTTTCAGTGGGTTTAGGGTCATTAAACCCTACTGATAGAATATAGTCTGTCTTCAGTTTCAGAATTAAGTTTTGGTTATTTATTGCGTACTGGGTATATAACAAGAATGTTCGGCACTCTTCGGATATGGGGGGCAAACTAAGAATTCTCGGAGAGTGAAAATCTTACTATATTTCAATTCATCTGGATTAGTTGAGTTCGACGCTGCCAATTTTAGCCATATTCCCCAGAATTTTTTCATTTTAGAATATTATTCACTACATACGGCAGTCAGAGGCCGTCCTCAAGCTACTCGTTATACTATCATAAATCCAAAAACCTAATCGCTATTCAGGTTTTGACACAACAACACATCACTTATACGGAACGATTCCAGTAACATTCGACTATGGTCGAAGCATTGACCTACTGGCCAGATGGAGATTAATAAGTAACAGCCATATTTGAGTTTGTAACAACGATCAGCCGATGTACCTGGCGAAAGACTTAAGACGTAGCGATAACTATGCTGACTATGTCGCAACTGTCGACACAAGTGTTCTATTCGTTAAAATTCTTTTTTTAATCATAATCTATCTCTAAATAAAATACTAATCATGATATTTAGTTATATCAACAATCTTCCTCATACCTGGATACAAAAACAAGCTCACGTAAGTGCGGAAACAGTCACAGTTTTATAAACTACAGCCGTGATGTCGCCGTTGCGTACGATAGAGAACATTGACGAGTCCGTGTTCTTCCAACAAATGTATAATCGTGGGCTTCGTCGCCGACAGAACGGCTTGGTCCTCGGCATGATAGAACGCTAATCTAGAAATTGTCTGCCTTTCAACGTACCTAACCGCCCCATTAATGGCATCATTCCTCTAATTTGTCAACATGTCCGGCCCGGCAGCCGCATAGTTACTATCAGGTATACAATGCACGTCCACGGCCTCAGAAATATCCCCAGACTGTCTCTCTATAGTCATGCTACGGTTAACCACAGCAATCGACAGTTCTTCAACACTGACTATGACACAGCGTGTACGCAAGCAATAAATAGCCTTTGATGCATCTTCAAAAATTTCACATGCGTCAGCGTCGAGGTATAGCTCCAGCCCTCTTCGATCGAACACTGAAAGAGTTCCAGTGGCGCAGACGGTTCTCAAACAATCTCCTTGGTTCATTTGTCAACCAGGTCACATCCATCTACCATGTCAAAATGTAACTGCAAATGTCGTACCTGTAATATTTAGCGCTTATACTAAGCCTATGTATTACGCTAAGTCGGCGGGCTGTCGCACCCGAATCCCCGCACTAAGCTATTTTTCCAAACACAGTCAAAGGATACCCGCAAACATCAGGCCTATTTTACAACGTTTAAAAAACGTCGATTTTTCGCATGCATTGCCAATATCAGACTCCATATCTTGCTACCACGGCCATCTAAAATTATGCCCCATACACCATTTAGATAGGCCATTGCCTTTTTGTATATATGTCCAAATTTAAGCAAAAATGGTCCATCCAATTAAAATTTATGGTCAAAAGTGCGAAAAACCCAAAACCCACATTAAAAAATTCAACCCGGAAATTAGGGCCCTGCTAAAGCCCCCTAAACAGATAGTGCCTGATACCGTTTCCATTGGAAAAGGCGGAAAAATTTTACTCTAGGGGTTAGGTAAGTTATAGTATTGAGCGCATTTTGGCAAAAATTTCGCAAAAAAAGCCTCCATATCCCTCAAAATACCAAAAATAAAACAATGCTACAAAGCATATCGGACGTTATAGCTGAGAAGGGGTGACCTCGATGTCGAAGAAATCGGTTTTTGGGGTGAGAGCATGATAAGGAGTCTAGAGACAATGGTGGCTATAGCTTAAAAGATGGTGGGCCCTTCCTTGATTTTCCCTCATATTCGAAGAGAGTCGAATATACTAAGAATAGGTTTTTCGGTACGCTGGATACGATGGTTTGGTTATCTAGAGATCAGCACGAGTACCTCGCGTGGTTTCAGTTGTTGTCGATGGGATAAGGTTCAAAGATGTTTTAGCGCTTGAAATGGATAAAGGTTTTGGTGTAATATAATATATAGGTCAAACACAAAGCTTGTTACAAGTGATATAATAAAATGACTTGATGAAACCACGCTCGATACGCTTCCCCCGCGCTTGAGATGCTAGTTGTGGTGTTATTTTTTCACAATCAAAAATTCAAGTACATATATCCATATTGGTTCGACAGGTTGTATTCATACGTAAATAACAGCACTCTAGTTGGGCCAAACTGCCATAAGCACCCATGCCACGTTATTTTATGAACACAAGGTTAAAACGAACAACTGCTACTATATTTGGACCAAAATTTAAGCAAAAAAATACCGAACATTTTTAACTTATATAAAATTCTGGTTTTGACACGGTGGAAATGAAATTAGATCTAAATTTTTGCCGGAATCAGAACGCCAGCTATCATTTTGAGAATCTTCAAATATACGTGGCATTGAAGTCCCAGTGTCAATACATGAAAAGGACCTTGGCGTCTGGATAACCAATAACCTTAAACCATCGAAACACTATGCTGAAGTTGCTAAAACCTGCGACACAATACTTCGGGCTATACGCCGTAAGTTCGAATATTTAACTGCTGCTACGTTCGGCCGCGGCTGGAATGTGCCACATGTTGCCGGTGTCCGCACTACAATACATATTGCAAAATTTTGGTAGACATTCAACGCCGCGCCACAAAGCTCGTCTTCCGCCTTTCAGGGATCGACTACCACGACCGCTTGAAGTGTCTTAAGCTTCAAACACTGGAACCTCGTCGAGTACGAGCAGACCTCATAATGTTGTATAAAATGGCTCACAATATGGTTGACATTCCACTAGACCACGTCTTCAAAGTCACAAACTCTGATCGTTTGCGTGGACATTCTTATAAACTTCAAAGTCGGTTCATTCCTCGTACGAACACTGCCCGTTACAGTTTTTGTTGTCGATCAGTCTGACTGTGGAACAGTTTATCAAATAACATTGTCACTGCTCCATCACTGATATCATTCAAGAGGTTGCTACATGCTTCGGGGGAATTACCAGATCTTTGATGCCGCTGATGCCGTCCCTCTCTACCTATTTTCATGAACAATATCCACAATGGATTCTCACATAAAGCAGTACAAACGGCTTGCCTATGTCTGGAATCCACAGCAATCTCCAATAATCTTTTGCTGCCGGACCATCAGGTGCGTATGTAACAATATCAAGACATACCTGCTTTCCAGGGCCACTCATAATGTCGTTGGTTAACACAAAGCGTCGTTTAAGTATATCCGGCTTTCTGTTCTTTGGATTTCCGCTCAGGCTAAGCATTAGCATCCGCACACCGGAACCACTAAGATCCATTGCTAAATATCTGCCAGACTCTGAAAACAAACTATGTTTATGTAAACCTACTAAATAACGACGAGCTAGCGTATGCTTCGAACCAAAATGGTAATTATAGCCAAAATCAAAGCAAAACCCAGGCCTTCGATTGTATTGTCAATGGTTTAGTGCAGCTTAGACGATGGGTCTTACAAGTAAAAAAACTTTGTGAGGCTGTCCATTGTTTACCACACCACCTCTTACATTTTTGAGCCAAGCATTAAGTAACCTTTATTTTAATAATGCCCAGAATAACGCTAGTATACCAAATAAAAAAATTTGCTTACTAAATTTTTTACAACAGTAAACAGAACATTGAGAATCAAAATTCTATCTGAAAGATTAAAATGTAACGTTATCCGTTTGCTGTGTGCCATTTTTTCTAATTGCTTTCCCTTAATAATATAATCGAACAATGTGTAGCATAGAGCAATACCTCGGCTGTATCACAGAAACTTAGCTCACCGCTAGCATTTGCCAGACATGGGCAGCCTACAACTACACACAACGTTAAACCATACACAACTGCAATCTGGCAGGTTGTTAATTTTGTGCTTAGAACGAACAGCAATTGTATAATAATAAACATCAGGGACGACTGCAATATATATTGTTTGGCTTGAGGCTTATATTCTGTTTCAAGATTAATGCGTATGACTACTAAAACTTATTTTCAGATAAGCTAAAACTATGTAACAAATATACTATACACCTTTGTCCATCTATTACTAGTAACAACTAAAGAGAGGGTAAATGGAGCGCTTGTGGATACGCTGCGCTTAGTGACTGTTTTGTCGTTCGAAATTCAGGTCCCTAAGCCCAAGTCCCATCATAGCAAAAATTATATATCGGCAATACTTCAATGCCAAAGGTACGGTCAACTTAGTCATAAACAGAAAACCGGAGAACTCTATACTTCTTTTTCCAATGACAAAAACCAAAAATTTTGAAATTTATAAATCACAAATTTTAAGAAAAATAATTTGAAGACTGAATTTTACGTAGTAAGAGCCCCTAAGACTTGTCTTATTAGATCCATGCCATGCAAATACAACTGCTTTTATTTATCAACCCCGAAAGTTTATAGACACGTTCCACTGGCCTACATACATCTATATTGAAAAAGTGACGAAATTTGGACTATTTTTGGTTCCAAAATTTACCAAACTTTGCTTCGGTGCCGTCTGGCAGGTTTAATAATTGCCAATATGGGTTAAACCCATGAAACCAATGTGTTTAACGGGTTAAACAACCCTATATCCCACAGTTCACACCCAATAAACAAAAAACTTGCTTTGCACAGACGGACAAAAAAGAAATTTTTACAATTTCTGCTGCTAGAAAGCTATAGTTGGAAACTTGTCTCGCTCCGTTCCAACAAATCTATTTTATTTCCAAACCTTATACCTGTGCCCTCGGGCAAACTTGGTACGAATGTAGGCAGCATCGCCGATGAGCTTTCGCTATACGCAGGAGTGAGGGCACGACGAAAGTCTTGCTCCATCCCATCAACAATTTTGTAAAGGTCATCCTATAAAAACACAGTACATATACCATACAGTCCTGTTTATTCACGCCATAATGAATCGACAACGCAAGCTTACATATACATATATGTGTATGTCCAGCGTTCCGCCTAAGAAGCTAATACTTCATCTCTAAAACTAATTTGATCGATCTCGGAACGACCATTGCTTCCAGCTGGTGTATCTCAACCATTCGAACAGATCTAGCACAACTTTACGATTAGAATCTTGGATCTCTAGCAATGCCCGCATAATAAGCATAAGCTGAAATTGGGCAGTCTACAACGTCGTAGGCGATGGTTGGCGAATAATATGCATGTGGAAGATTCCGCAAAAGCTCGTCCCAAAAATTTCCTTGCTCGCTTAAAAATGCTTATCCATCCTAGGCTGGGTAGAAATTGATAGTTGAGCCTCTTCGCATTTGTATAGCTGGTCGAATTGCGAAACTGGAAAGATGGAAGTCCAGAACAAGCACATCACTTGGAAGGTAGTTCCCTTTCCTAAGCGGGATACAATATATATACGTGTATTTAACAATCTGTGAAGGGGACAGTTTATCATATATCATCCGAACTTCCTCAAGTTTTGGTAATTGTGTCACGACACAACGACAAAGCGGCTGATTGTCAGCACAACTACTAATACGTATTCGTTTTTTCGGATGGCAGTGTGTCGTGACTGCAGCAATTCAAATTTGTTTCAACGTAAAATTTAAAAAAAACATCGACACTGTGTTCTTTTAGACAGAAAATACTAAACATCTTTAAGCAACGTTTAATTAAAATTGAAGCTTAATGCAGAATGTCCAAAAGGCATCGTACTACAACTTATATATAAAGTTATTTACGCTTAGCTCAGCTTTATATAGTCCCAATTGTTTTCATTACTGAATAATTTCGCCGAAAATAAATTTAATTTCGAATTTAATAATAATTTCGCCTGAATAATTTTTGATAACTGAATAATTTCGCCGAAAATATAGTGCCTAGCTATGCCGAGAATTCGTTTTGTACATCCATGTCTCGCACAACTCAGGACGGCTCCGGGTTTTATTAGCTTTCCCGTGCTTTGTTTGACGTGTCCTTATTTCTAGACATGCATCTACTTTTCTATTTGTATTGCGCCGCAGATATCTTGTCCAAAGTTACAAATTCCATGTCCACTATAAACTTCGTCAATGAGGTAATACCTCGATATTTTTATGATTTAACACCAGCAGTGCACGGGGTTCTGCTATATGGAAAAGAGGGGCATGTGACACCACATGTCTGGCCGCTGTCCCAAATGGCCACCGCCACCAGTTGAAAGTTTGACCCCTTAAATTTTTGATTCTGACTCCAAGTTGTTACCTCTGAACATCGTGAGCTGCAATTTTAGGAAATTTTGATATTTGTTGCCCATCTCAGTGGTAGAATATGGTAATACTAAAACAGACACGTATATGAAACCGCACATGCATAATAAGCATATATAAATATATATATCGACCAGGAAACAACAGGAACTGAAATTTACCGGAACTTGAACAAGCAACCGGAACTATCAATTTAAACCGGATTTGGAACAGAAGCCTGGTCTTTTAATTTTATACATAGTAGAACCATTGAAGGTACAATGGATTTAAAATATGCTAAACACAAATTTTTACAGTGAACTTAATGTATTACGATGACATTACAGTATCTCCGTTACTGTGCAGAGGCTGATCAAGTTATTAATGTACATTTATCGATCAAGACATCATTTGGTAGTTTTTGGCCAGCCATAACAAACAGTCAATGGGGTTGCAACAGATACCGTAGACTAGACAGCTTCACTCTAAATACTTCCGCCTCCATTTACTATTATTCTTCCGATACACAAGGGAATAGGTGATAGAGCATAGTGTAAAAACTATCGCCACATAAGCTTGACGCCTGCCGTTAGTAAAGTTTTTGAAATACTAGTTCGTGATAAGCTCCTGAAATTTTTAATAACAAATGATCTGTTATATTCTTCTTAACACGGTTTTGAGTTCCGACGATCAACAACGCAGTTACTTGAGTACATAAATATTGCTACTGCTATTTGTGTCTTGATGAAAGCGACTGACTCAATGTCATCTACGATGGTTTTCAAAAAGTCGTTGGCAAGGCTAACGACGAGGCACTGTTGACATAGCTGAAGATGTATGCTATTACAGGCAATCTCTTGATGTGGTTTCGCAGCTACTTGTCATGACGTCGACAGTTTAGGTCTATAAATGGGGCCGTATCAGACTGGATAAATATCACAAGTAGGGTGCACAAAGCTCACATCTTTGTTCTCTCTTGTTTTTAGTGTCCATAACTAACGTTGATGAGTACGTGTCCTATGCAATATATAAATTCAGATGATTGGCGTTTGACAAGACGTATAGTGAGACCAACGCCACAGTTTGGTTTTGTTTCTGCTCAGTTTGACATGGACGGCTAAGTGGTTATTGTGATCAGCGGTTTATATCTGTTAATAGTGACAAAAGTAAGGTGATGCATTGTGGTTAAGGCAATCGGTGTTCCGTCTATTTGATCATGGGCTACCCCCTTAATATGGCTGCTTTTTATTTTTATCCTTTGAACATCTCTATCCTCGCAACTGTCATGCAAAATTTCTTTGCAACACGTACTGGTCAATGAAAGACTTCAATTATTGAACAAGCGATGTGCTGACAAAGACCAGTACCTTGCGACAGAAGGTACATACATATATTATAACGTACATATGTATATATACTAGACATACATTTGTTACAAGTTATACCGAAAAAAACTTGATCTGTCCAAGTCTAAAAGAAAAAACTAGAGCTATGCTATAATTTTCTGAACATAATGCTGTAAATGAGTCACAATGTGTCACAATTTCAATACTGGTTATTGCCCTGGCTTTCCCACGGAGGGGGCAGAGGGACCCCCAAGTATTTCGACATCCCGCAATTCAGCCCCCATGTATGTTTGGTTTCCCCAGTTCAGAACTCCCAAGGTCCATCAAGTATTTTTCTGCACAACTAAAGCTAGTAGCTCTATCGAGATTGCAGAACGTGGTGAAGCATAGGTACACCTACGCCTACACCTTTTGCGTGCACATCAAATCAGCTGTCGATATCATTCGTCGATATGCTATATGTGGACATCACACAATACCAGCACAAGTTACAACAAAACTACACCGGCAATGAGTTACCCATGCCCCAAAACCCCCAGGTGCAACTTATCAGCCGCCCAATACGTCAGAACAAATTTTCAAATTTTGGGTCGAGGAACCACGAGGGTAAATCAAACCACATAACTCCAAAAATGGAGCCTTAATCGAAAAACAAAAAAGAGGCATCAGCATTTATCACTTTACTATGAAATAAAACCAACCAGAGAGAGAAATTGGAATGTTAAGATAAAAATAACCTTGCTTCCGTGAAGGGCACTAAAACCATGAGTTTGACCTCCGACCTTCAACCATGGTCAGAGTCATACCCCCGTACCTATGGAACCATGGGTCGCAGAGTAAAACCAATGCCGGCAATAAGTTTCCCATGCCCGAAAACCCCCAGGTGAAACTATTCAGCCGCCCAGGACGTCAGACCAGATTTTCTAATTTTGGGACGAGGAACCATGAGGGTGCGATACCTCAAACCCCATAACTCCAAAACCGGAGCCTTAATCGAAAAACAAAAAAGAGGCATCGGCACTAGTCATTTTACTATGAAATAAAATCATCCAGAGAAAAAATTCGATAGATAAGATAAAAATAACCTTGCTTCCGTGAAGGGTACTAAAATGGTGTTAAAACCCTTTTTCACCTCTGACCCCGAAACAAGGGAGCGCCATATCCTTGCACCCACGGGTCGCAGAGTAAAACCAATGCCGCCAATGAGTTTCGCATGCCCGAAAACCCCCAGGTAAGACTTATCAGCCGCCCAAGACTTCAGAACACATTTGAAAATTTTGGGTTGAGGAATCTGGGGCGCCATACCCCCGTACCTCAAAGCTCATAAATCCAGAACCGGAACCTTACTCGAAAAACAAAAAAGAGGCATCGGCATTTATCATTTTACTATGAAATAAAATCATCCAGAGAAAAAATTCGATAGATAAGATAAAAATAACCTTGCTTCCGTGAAGGGTACTAAAATAAGGCCAAAAACCAACACTTTGACCCGTGACCCCGGAACCAGACCCCAAATCAAAAAACGCTCGAGGATGTACATACACGGAAAATCGACTATGCCGGTTCGAATGAGCCCAGGATCATGAAAATCGGTTAAGGCGTTCTCGAGTTATGGCGGATCACACACGCACACGGAACTTAAAAGATTTCACCCCTGCAACACACAATCTCTACAACGTTTCACTACGTTCTGAATAGGCCAATTTTTTTCTACGAAGAAAAAGTTAGCCAATTTTTTGCAGAACTAAAAAAAGACCTAAATTTTGCGAATATGGGGCTAAAACCAGTGTAACTGCCGTTAATCTGTAGAGTATCACTATATAATGTGATTTACTGTATATATTTACCATGATCAACCATTTATATATGCTATTTTAGCGTTTTCCAGCCCACCAGTTCTACCTGGGCAAAATTGAATGTATCCGTCCAGGCGCCCCAAGTTTGATGTGGTCCCCCAGGTACTTCTGGGGAAAGCTGGAAAATTGGGGGAAGGGCCCCCAAGCATTTTGAACTCCACCAGTTCATGTACCCCAGATACTTTTCTGCTCTACTAAGATACTAAAAATATGAGATTTTTGTTCAATTTTGGCTAAAAAATCCCTAAATTTTCCTCTACGGCGCTAAAAATCACTAGATTACTCCATAAGTAAAAACAATTGAAATCAGTTGTTGTAAAGTCTTCTGACGGTTATAGTACTTCATTTCCTCACCCCTAGTTCAACTGGAAGACACCCCAGATGTGCTGAGAAATCACCCCAGGTATTTTCGGATTCTCCCAAGTCCGAACCAGGGGAACCCCAACTCATGCCCCCAGGTGTAATTTCGGTAGATTAGAGAAGCCAGTTACAAAAAGAGCAACTTCTGGATACGCTGTAGATATGGCACTATATTTCAATATAGCCCTATTACGAAATTTACAAGCGCACTGGTTGTTGCTTAAAGAAGTTGTTAACCAAACTTAAAGCACTGTAAAATACTCAGAATTGTTCATGTTGTGGTACAATGTCCACGTGTTTAAAAGTTCCAGAAATAGTACTTCTAAACAATCAATACTCGGTTATGCATATCAAACTGGAGTGCACCAACTTGATGAACATACACCGAAGATTTCTGAATTTCTAAACCAGCTGCTACAAGCATCTACCTGGCTTTAATTTGTTATCGTAAGCTGAAGATGAACAACTCCTATATGGTCAAGATGGAAAATTCCTACTGAAATTTTAGTAGGAATTTCATATTATACTTATTTTAGTAGGAATTTCATAGTATAATTTCATACTTGAATATATATAATATATATTTGCCCCTGTTGACTTCCCCTCCCCCCGAACTCGAGATCAGCCTTGAACCGAAGTGACGTTTATTGCCAGAAGCCCGCCGAAACACTGTGCATTAAACCAAAATGCAAGCTATGGTGAAACGGAGAGAGCATAGTTTGATCTATGGTTCTCATTATGTATACTCAGTTGTATCTGGCTTTATATTTCATTGAGTACCACTTATTTGATTTCGTTTATTCATCATCGCATTCAACGCACGAAAACACCTATACCAACCGTTCTATATATATACATAAGTTGCCCATGTGGTAAATGCGAGTTTTGTCAGTACACCGTGGCACACGATGGGGATAAATCTGAATATAAGATGTTCTAGTCGGGGGCATGGGACGACTCTGGTATATACGGCGTAGCAGTCTTGGTGAAGGCAAAATTAGCCGATGCTGTTGTCTCGTGGCAAGCTGTCTCTTCACGGCTAATGGTTCTGAAAATTGCAGCTAAACCAATGAATGTGGCTGTTGTTGCAGCGTATGCACCTACAGAAGATGCTGGCCAAATAATCAAAGACAGCTTTTACAACCAACTTGAACTTGTGTGCAATCATATAAAGAACTCCGAATTCCTCATGGTAGGAGGATATTTCAATGCACGAGTTGGCCCTGGCTCGCAAGCTGAACGATCAGGCATTCGGCGGTATGGAATTGGTACCAGAAATGATAACGGAACGCGATTCATAGCCTTTTTGCAGCCGCAAAAACTATTCGCTGCAAATACCAACTTTAAGCACAAGTCGCGACACCTAGTTACATGGCGCAGTCCAAATGGCAAAACATTTCAATTACGTTATAGTGTGATCAAGATGGCACACGTCTGTATATGATGCAAGATCATATTGAAGTTCTTGCTGGAACTCTGATCATGTCATGGTGTGTGCAAAAATGAAAATGCGAATGTCAACGGAAAAGAAAAACCTAAGCAATGCCGGTTTAATGTAAACAGTCCAGAGAATCACGAGGTGCAACGTAATTTTGGTAATTATATCGAATGGGAGCTCAATAACGAAGTAGATGAGCACTCAATAAGTAGACGTTGGAACACCTTAAAAATGCGATGTTGAATGCGGCTAAGGAAACCTTAGACCCATCAATAAGACGGCGTCGATCTTGGAAAACAAATCAGACGCTTCTCCTGATTGAGCAAAACAAAAAGACAGGTCACCAGTCGAAAATGAAGCAGAAAGAAATTAGAAAAGCACTCAAAAATGACCTAGAGGACAATTGGAACCGTTTTTCACAAGAAATGGAACACGCTAACGCAGTGGGCGACTCCCACAAACTGTTCCAAATGCTAAAATCCGGTAAATGTTCGGTCGTATCCGAGAATATAGTGAGTGCAAACGGCGAAAAGCTGCCTGACCTCCCGGTAAAATTGGAAAGATGGATAAACCCCTTTGTTCAGCTACTGAATCGCCCACTGCCCACGAACTCATTTGGTGCGGACGAAATGACTCAAAACATAGACCTTGATATCGAAGTCGGGCCGCTTACTTTACAAGAAGTGTCAGGAGCAATAGGGAAATTGAAAAACAGAAAAGCACCTGGAGAAGATACCATCTCACCGGAATGCTGGCAAACCTGTGGTAACAGAGCTACTGTCGAACTTGTTCACATACTGGAAGATTGTTGGGCTGAAAAAAGAATCCCTGAAGGCTGCAAGACAGCGGTTGTGATTTCTTTGCACAAAAAGGAACAAGTCAGTTTGCAGCAAACACCGCGGAATTAGCCTTCTCGATCTGGCCTTGAAAGTATTGGAGATGGTGGTTATAAGCCGAATAAAACCGCATCGTGAGATGTCGACACGTGAATCGCAGGCTGGATTCAGATCTGGCCGTGGTTCTTCGGATCAAATCTTCTGCTTGCGCCAACTTATAGAACGCAGACACCAATATTGTCGCCCGTTTGCAGCGTGTTTCGTTGGCTTTTCGGCCGCGTTTGACCCAGTACACCGGGAATCAATGTGGAACATCATTAGAAGCCAAGGAATTCCATACAAATTGGTCGCTATGCTGAAGGCCTTGCACAAAAACACTGTGCGTTATGTGATGTGCGTGTGTACAACACATGTATTGAAAACTTTGAAGTGACAACGGGATTACGACAAGGTGCAATTGGATCGCCCTTGCTATTCAATTTCGTCATTGACTGGATTCTCAACAATGCACTCAATACGCGTGATGGCGTCGATGTTGGAAACGGAGACTTGATCAATGATCTGACGTTCGCTGACGACATAGCACTGCTTGCGGAGGACAAAGGAGGTCTCTAAGATATGCTAGACCGAGTGCAAAACGCGGCTGCGAGAGTAGGTATGGTCATCAGCGCTGCCAAAACGAAAGCCATGACATGCGCGGGTAATAACCCCCTGAATCTCAGTCTATATGGTGCTGTTATCGAATCAGTTCGTAGCTTTAAGTATCTCGGCAGCGAGATCGACGCAACTGGTCAAGCTGTCATAGATGCCAACAATCGTATTGCAAAGGCGGTTGCAGCGATGCGGGCCCTGAATCATTTGTGGAAGAAGAGGAACGTCCTTATAAAAACAAAAAAGCGGGTGTACTTGGCTGATGTACGACCTGTACTACTGTATAAATGTGAAAGCTGGCCAGTGTTGAAACAGCTGGAAAGGAAGTTGGAAGTCTTCGAACACCGATCCTGGCGACGTATACTGAGAATCTCGTATCAAGACCGGGTTACTAATGAAGAAGTACGACAACGACTCGGAGTTAGAGAGCAGATTTCGCAGTATATCAAGAGACGACGCTTAATCTGGTTCGGCCATGTGTCCAGAATGGAACCTGGCCGGTTAGTGCATCGGCTATTGTTTGCCAACGTCCATCCAAACTGGAAAAGACCCACTGGCAGCGTCAGAAAGTCCTGGATCCGAAAAGTATATATCACAGGACCTCGATATTTCTGCAGCTAAGCAGTCATTCAGAGGAAATGCGAGACCATAGAAAACGAAGTGGCCCAACCATTACCAACAGTTAGCCCAAGACCGAGAAGCGTTCAAAAAGCTCATTAATTCAGCAGTGGTCAACTTATAAACAAAAATGTTCGATGGTTGAACAACAACCACAACATATATATATATTACCAAACAACTGACGAAGTATTATGGAAATTGGGTTCGTCGACACTGAAAACATGAAATATTCGTGCTATAGCTATGATAAATAACAAAATCATCGTATTCAGCGTACTAAAACCTTAAAAAGTTCACTCTTGATGCCTTGCACGCAATACCGTTGTATACCACTAAAACCGCGTTGGAACAGTGGTATAAAACTTCCAATCAGAATTACTGGGTTCCCCGGTAAAAACATCCCAGTTGACATAAAAACTTGTCAGATTAAAAAACCCTTTCTGGACTTAAAAATTTGATCAATTTCAATAAAAATTGGTTGAAAAGCTGATTTTAACCTTATTAAACACGCTAAAGCCAAAGACATTTAAACACAATGAAGAATTTCTGAGGTCGCTTATTAACAATTTTAGAGTTTTCATTGAAAAATATTAAGTTATAAAAATTTTTTAATTGCAACTCCCAGTTCAAGCTCCCGGACAAAATTCGCCTCACCCCAGTTCTGAACCAGGCATCATCGGCAATTACCGTGGCAAAAATTTCCGCAAATGGAGAAGCCAGCCACACTATTCATAGTCCATATCTATGGCACCATTATTATACCCTACAATGTTTCATAGACTACTGTACGATGGTGACCGTACAGGGACAAATCTACCATATAATAGACAAATTATAACGTAAACGCTGCATCTTTATTACAACACAGAAAAATTGTACGTACCTTGCTTATTTTGAAAGGTGATAGAATGTCTTTAACACGCTCGGGCAGTGACTCCATCGCTATCACAGTGGAGGTATTATCTGATTTTCTAAAAGGTTTGTGCACACAGACAATAATATGATATGTAAACATGCATCGGTTTTTAATAGCTAGTAGCACAGTTCAATGCAGGAAGAGACATTATATAATTTGGAAATGTACGAACAACCAAATAATCCGGCGCACATTCAAGTTTGGAAGTTTCATGGTTTTGTTAAGTGCAATATAACTATGCTAAAAAGGCGCAACGGATTTTGACGTTAAGCACTCGACAATGAACATTTATTAAAACTTTAATTTAAAAATGGTCCTGTTCCTTCAAGGTTTCTTGATTCTGAGCTGACTTTTGCGTCATGTATTATGTTATAACTAATGGCTGCAGGGATGACACATTTGCCATCAATTTTTTCCGCTGCACTGACGGCTACTGGCGTTGTTCTATAACCGACATATGGCATATGTTAAACCGAAAGGCTCCCACGCCAATCAGATAGGACGTTTGTATAACGATTTTTTTCTAATAACGCCCGCAAAAGCGGTTGATCGTGCGGATTAACTTGACTAGGGCAACTTAATTGAATGGTTTTGAACACAACCAAGTAATTTCCATGCACCGTTGAGTTGGACTTATAGTCAAATTTGGTCGCACTTGATCTCGCCCCTCCACAGAACCAAAATTTTAGGTGGTTTGAGCTGGGGCCCAGCTTCAACATTGGGGGACCGTAGCCCCCCCCAATTAGCTGGTGGTTTATACTTGCACTAGTAGTAAAAAGCACCGTTACCGGCACGAAAAAAGAAACCCTGACAAAAATGTTACTGGATAAAATATAAAGTTAGGGAATGTGTGTGTCATTGGCTATGTGAAGCAAGGTTGTCTGTGAAAAATGTTCTTACATTAACAAATACCGAGGTAATGCGTTATGACAATGGTTTTGCTTTGAAAAATGCGTTTATTTGCTTAATTCGCTGAAGAAATGTCATTGGCCGCTGCGGTAAATTATTGAGCGTTAGACAAGTAAGCTCTCTTTATGGCACAATTCTTTAATGCCGTTACTACAATAAGATTAGGCCTTGTTATCCACCAATAACTTTCACCTGTTCTGAACAAGATACTATTCCGGCCAATGAGAGCACTTTGCTAACTCGATTCTTATTGTTAGCTATTAGCCTTAAGTTCAGGTTATGTACTATTCTATTACTCCTCTTGTGAAGTTGATACAACCGCCACCGACTGGCTGACAGCTGTACGAGTAAATAAGTAATTGACCCTAGGTCCTTAAATTTACGCTAATACTGCTCATTATTTAATGCAATTGCCCCTACTGACTGACAATTGCGTTAAGAGTTGAGTGACAACGAGTTATACTTAGGTTAACTATTGTTCTGCTAAGACTCTTATGAGTTGATACAATCGCAACTCACTGGCTGATAACTGGACGATTATCCGAGTACCTTAACTTGAGCCTTAGAATTACGCTATTATGTGCCAGTTATTTTACTGTAGTCGCCCCGACTGGCTGACAAACAATTTAAGTAAAACTGTGTAGTAGCGGTCGACTACTATTCACTTGAATTTTATTCAATTTCAAGGCCTCCGACTGGCTGCTAATGTGGTAACAAAGTCTCGAGCAGGTTATACGAATCAACAACATCTCACTCGCCCGGTCTTCTCAAGAATAGGAATTCCTGTTGAACTGCCTCCGGCTAGCACAACTTCAACAGGTCGCACTACGATCCCCTGAACCCATGTGATACTTCTCTCCGGGGCTATACTCACTCGACACTTGAGGTCGATCTTTTAAATTATAACTAACTGTTACGTAATTAGTACGTTGCCGCTCCTATTAAAATTATAAGCCACATCGGTTTTTATAAGGAAACTAATATTACTAATTTATTTAATATCAAGATTTAACAGTACTTATGTGTGAAGTCTTAATGCCCTGCGACTTCGTTCTTTAAAATATCCAACAAAGTAATCCAAGTAAAAAATCGCAAGTTCTCAATAACGCAATTCTTTTGTGTATAGCCCGAAGTTAGCCTTCAAAAGTATCACCAGCAAGTCAAAAGTTTGAACAATAAAACCAAAAACCACATTTCGCATCAGTACCGCTCACCAAAATCGCTAAGGAAACACAACCGTATCAATACGTGTCCCTCGTCTTAACCAGGGTGGCTAAGCACCCGATAAAACCACAACAATATAATTCACAGTCACGTAATTCTTTAAGCGTAATCAGATCAGCAAAAATTCTGCGCAAGTCAAACACAGCAACTCTCTACCTCGATTAAAAACAAAGGCTAGCAAAATAAAAGAAAGAAAAATATGCTAATCAGTAAAACAGGGTTCCCGGGTTCCCGCGGAAATTTAAAATTTTTCCAGTCGACCCAAAAAAAATTCCACACCAATCATAACTAATAATAATACAACAATACCAACAATAAATTTATGTTAAAAATGAATTGCATGTATTTATATGAATGCAATAGATGCAATGTTGCAACAAATTTATATTTGTTTTGTAAAGTAATTCGAAAAATCATCGTTGCCGTGGATAGGTGTGAAAAAGACAAAAAATGTGATTAGTCGCGAACACGCAATTTTTCAAAAAGTATTTTTGAAGTTTCCAAATTTACCAAGTTTTCCATGCTTTCTATAGCATAAAGCCCCAAATTCCAGGTTTCCTTGTTTTCCATAACGTGCGGGTAGCCTGTTAAAAGGAAAAATAACAAAATCCCAAATTTTAGGAAACTGAAAAATTAGGGAGAAATAAATATAAACATTAGTGTAAAAACCCAGATTTAAGGTTTTTGGGCAGGTTTGAACCCAAGGATCCCTAGTAGCCTCCCGAACCCACAACATTGTACCAATAATGATTATTATTGTTATATTTTTATTTGAGAATGGAGGTAGGGTTTGGACGAGAACTTTCTTATGGCGGCTATCGGATATTACCTAAAATACGGGGGAATTGTCACTGAAGATGTAACGTTCGAGGTGTGGCCAGGAGTATGCCGGGGGAACTATGCAGCCCGCGTTCTTCTAACGTGCGCTGTGCTGTACGGCGACTATCGCTACTCATTCCGGTTTAACCCAATTGTCCACAAAAGCCGGCGAATAAAACGTTTATTACAAAGATACTAGTCGGTAGTGGAACTACATTTGTGAGCGGAGCTTGGGCTGTGGCATTACGAATGTACTCAATTTTATGTTGTTGTAACTACATTGCATAGGACATAGGGCTTTATCACTGGTAAAAATATTATATTTGAATTCTTCGACCCAAAAAACCCTATAATGGTTTGATCGAAACGATTCTATTTCAATAAATAGCACAAATATTGCAAAATTCTCTATTTTAGCTGCATAAGCTTAACTAATTACAATTAGCTAATACTAATTAACCACTCAAAATTTTTTAATCCCAAATATCAGGTGCACACTCTGACATGATAGGCTTTCAAACAAAGATATATGAAAAAATGAAAACCCCAAAATTTAGGTTAGGAAAGGAGAGTGTTTACAGGGTGCCCGCCGATAGACCGACCTCATTTTCCCGGACATTTTCCGAAGTTTTCCCGGACATCCGAAAGGCATTTAAAATTGGTCCTGCCTTTCAGCGAGTACTCTGTATTACGTTTTCTCAGATGAAAACTCGCGTCACTATCCGACGTTATGTCGACTGACAGCAGCTTCGTCGACGTGTTCGCTACTGCCATCACATTTTCTTTGACGGATCTTGACATGATATTACGGACCAGTTGGTTTAATCTCTCGAACAGAAAAGGAAACATAGGAGCTTCGCTTTGAAAATGTACAAGGAATGGCACAAGAATCAACGAAACCGATACAAAAAATTTTAATTTGGCCTCAAGAAGTGGGTCTTTCAGACTTGCAACAATGTTATCGAACAACTGTGAACTCGGTTTCGGTTTGACTAGTTCCGTCCATTTTTTAAATGAGGCATCATTTCGAGGGCTCGTTTTGCCACATCATAATTCTCGGTCCACCTAATTACACAGAACTTTTTTGGGAACAGTTCGCTCTCCGTTATTTCGGAGTATTGAGCGCGACAGCCTTTATACATATGCGTACCGGAATGCGTACCTGAAGCTCCACAGTACGCTCGACGACATTGTTAACAAATCATAGATTGTTGGTCGGTGTGTCGGCGTATATTTCTGGAGATCTTTGTTGGCCCCGCCGATGCGGGGCATGATTACGTGTAAAGAAACATCATAAAGTAAGTCAATGTTCGAAGAAATTTGACATATGGAGTCTGTGCTTGAGCGATGAAACAGATGGGGCGTTTACGAGCGTGAAACAGAGGGAGTTCCAAGAAGTAATAACCCGTAGCCCAAAAAAGTATCTACGGCAGTTTAATCGGTGGATGTCTATTTTGAACGCATGGCCTCTTGTTGTGGCGTATCCCAGTTTAAAAAAACTGAGAGATGTCCATGTCGACATGGCCGTGAAAAAGCCGGTAAACAAATATGAGATCGCTACGAAGACGTCTGTTTTCAAGACTTTGAATACCGAGAAACTCAAGTCTTTGCTCGTACGACCCCACCTGCGGATGAAGGGGATGAGCTTAGTGGCGTGACATTGCACACATTCTATAATATCTACATCTCGTTGGTAGTGTGGGCACCAGATATTGGCAGCATATTCAATGTGTGGTCGAATGAGACTGCGGTATAGATGGAGCCATATGTTTTTATTCCAATTTGTAATTGTTTGGCGAAGCAGCCTGATAACCTTTTCTGCTTTACAAGCGGCCTTTGCGCAATGCAGTGACATTTTCATATCAGAAGTGATCCAAACGTCTATGTCCATTTCACTTTCTGTCTAACGGAGTAGATTCTTAGCGAAGGAGTACGCAGTGTGAGGGTTTCCGTCACCGCAGTACATGACGCAACATTTATCACTGTTAGGACTGAGAAGAAATTCTTCGCAGAAATGTTCGAGTCCGTCAAGATCCGCTTGGAAATCATCGAAGATTAAGTCTGAATGCATTTTTTCGATGCGTCGTGACATTCGTAAGTCGTCTGCGAATTTGTATACTGAGCAACTGACGTATTCGTCAATAATGTCAACAAAAATGACGAACAAGAGCGGGCCTAGCACCGTTCCCTGTGGAACACCACTGGTTACTGGACTCCAGGTCGAAACCGAACCGTTGACACGCGATCTTTGATGGCGGTTACAAAGAAAACATTGCATCCAACCGAGAAGATGGCCACTAATTCCATATTCTTTCAGCTTGTGAATCAAAGCTGCATGGCAAACCTTGTCAAACGCTTTCCGGAAATCGACATAAACTGAATAACATATAATTGTGAGTTTATCGGCCTTCTCCGCGGCACGTTTCTTACCAAAACGTAACCGACATCTCCAATGGTGGCCAAGGGGGAAGGGGTGGAGATACAGAGCGAGTTCGAGAGTTACCCAAAAATATAAGTAAAATGAAGAATAAGGGGGAAGGAGCCACCAAAGAGGATGGACCGGTCTACCAGCGGTCGGAGATACCCTTTGTCACGGAGGAAAAGTTGCGCGAGTTCCCAGCGGTAGACATGTCATTGTCCCGGGCAGGGATATCATGGTTTAGGTCAACATTAGGTGATGAATTGTGAACTAAGCTGAATAGGCCGTGTGGATGTATATACACCAAAATAAATTGTAGTTCAACCAATTCGAGTTGATTACCAATTATATCTGGCAACGTAAACAGACTTAGACCATTGATTGCATTAAAAAGTAAATTGCCATGAGATAAAAATTAGGAGTTTAGTTATAGATGGTATTGGCGCACTCGGCCAAGTTTAGATGTAACATCTTCAAAATTAGCTGAGGCTAAATTGAATTTCAGTTAGCAGGATTGCATATCCGTGCTAATACTGATTGTACCCTGGCGAGTCCGGATAACAGGCCATGGTGCATTAATAACACTTTGAAAAAGAATAAGTCATGACATTAAGTAAAACGTTGTAAAAGTTTGAATTGCGAAAACGAATAAATTTAAGACCTGGTTAAAAATGGTTGCGAAAAAGTTTTAAAGTTGAAAGACAAAGAAAAAAAAACAAAATTTCAATGTTGCAAATTAAAACGATAATTTATTTAGAGGTTTCTTAGATAATTTTTGTATGGTGGTACCGCGCCCGTGTAGACGAGTACACCCCTAAGCTTAGAATCCACCAGAACGTGCCCGAGAACACAGGTTCCGGATGTAATATGCAAAAGTTTTAGGCAAAATGTCGCTACGGCGAAGAGTCCGTGTAACAGTCCCGTAGCGTATAGTGAATAGAATTTGAATAAGTTTTGGCATGACTTTTTGGAAAGCATAAGTTTGAAAAATTTGAATTGAGAAATTTCATCACAGATGGTCAAATAAGAGTAGGTTTGAACTATATTAGTTCTGAAGGCATCCAAGCTCTGTCTCGGCTCGACAAGCGGCCAGAGTTGAGACACAGACTGGAGCTATGAGGGATTTCTCATGAAATTGTTAGCTTGTTCTGCAATACTGGAAAATTCTTTTACCCAGAACGACCAATTTATGCATAACACAAAAATCTGGGTTTTACCTTTAGAGATCGTAATATTAATGTCGAAAGATTGCACCAGAACGCTAAAGCTATAAATATTTACAGGTCGTCTGAAAATAGATAAAGAATAACGCCATTAAAATAATGAACCTAACAGTCCGTTAAAACATGAGCCTTCGCTAACAATTTAGCCAATATTACCGAGTGAATGCCAAATGAGCAAGTACTGGGAAGATAACGTGGCCCTGCCACCTTGAGTATTTTACAAAAGACAGCGCACGCGTTGGTGACCCGCACCATCCGTCGGCTGTAAGTATCATCTAGTAAACTACAAGTAAAGAAAACAACACCATCAGCTCCTGCTGGCCAGATAACACGCACAGCCGTATAGTAGAAATTTTATTACCCGGAATTAGCTGGAAAGTTTAAAGATTATATAGTAACGCTGTTAGAAAACAACAAAAGATTATGGAGCCAAACTTAACAAAATCCCGGCATTATGCACCAAATATAACAACCATAACAAGCTTCCCAAATATTAGGGTCATAGTGGTAACCGTGAGTTTCGCACTGCGGAAATAATCTACCTGTAACAATTTTTATAGCTTTTGAACTTTTGAACTAGTTCTGGAACAACTGTTTGCGATCATGCATTATAGGATACATGTACCTTAGATCGTACATTACCTGAAATGTTCGTGTGGTTCGTGACCCTGAAAAACCAAAGAATTTTAAGTGTTAGTGTTAAGGGACAAGTGACACAGGATTTTCCCTAAATAGAACGTGGGTGTTGGCCCATAACTGCCAAGCAGCCTAAGCGTAAAATTTCCCCGGCCTGTGCATTGGACAACCCCTAGGCGAGGCTTGCGCTAAGACATAGTTCCGACAACTATGTCCGACCCTAGAGAATGTTTACAATGTCACAGCCTTCGACGATAGAGCAGCCCATGATGTGGCAGCCTGGGGTCCAACGGGTGGTAAAAAGGTGCCGGAAAGGGAGAAAGACCATTCCCACCCAGAGGTTCCCGTTTAAGGAATGGGCTGCCCCTTTTTCTGGTCTGCCATATACCCGGCTAGGACTTACTCTGCCTAGCGCACCCGCCTCCTCTGCAGGGTCCAGAAATGCAGGTAACCTCCGGCAAAGTCACTGCGAGTGAGCCTAAATTTACTATATAATATGCGTGTGTATGTAAGGGGAAAACACGACTCTCGGGCGTGTAGGATGTGTAACTATCCGGTAGTTTTACCGTAACAATGGTAGGAATGGTAGAAACCCTATAGATCGTTTTAGTTCATGCACACTACCAAGTAATGGAAAATAGAAATTTCCAACACTTAATAACCAAACCAATGAACTCCATAGGAAAAAAGAACCCGAATGCGAAAGAAAACAAAAACTTCAAATCGCACCATATATAACAGCACGCATTATAACATCAATGAAAAATAATAACTCCACCGAGAGATCATACTACATAACACGTAGAATAATATTGTACACAACAACACTAATACGTCGACTTCGCAAAACTAATAATGTAGCCAGCCTTACACAATAGACAGGTTAGCTAAGTAAATTTATTTAGTATTAATAGTATATATATTTGAATTCGGAGATGGAGAAGCGTTAGCTTCGGAATCGAAGAATTCTCACTAGGAGAACATAGGGTGAAAAATATGCGTGTCCGTTTTTTTTCTCTGTCAACACGACTTTTCTATTTCGACTTCGGCCGATTTTGACGAATTTTTTTTAAACGAAAGCTACAGATCTCTAGATGCGCCTTTTGGGGGTTTTATCCCGGTGGGACCTACCCATGGTCCCACAGGGACCCCCAATGGTGGGTACCCAGGGGGTAACGGGTCAAAATGACCCATTTTTAGGGGTATTTTCGCTCATAACTCCGTAACCCTTGGGCCGATTTGAATGATTTAGTTATCGGAGCATTTGTCTAGACGAGCTTTATTCTTGGGTATATGAGTCGCTTGGGTAGCGCCACCCTGGCACCAGGCGGGCCTTGAAAAATGGTGAAATTTTGAAAAATTTGGCAAAAGTTTGGCGTGCTGTAGCTATGTAACCACTTATCCGAATGGAATGAAATTTGGTATGTTGCTAGAGCAACGCATGCCCTACCAGGTGGGAGCCATCAGATTTGCTCTATCTCTTGTAGGTATTGCGATATAAGTCCTCTAAGTTGGGTCCCACGGCCATTTGGTTAATTTAGCAAATTTTTTTCAAACTTCCATATCTCCAGAACGGCTCGGTCGATTTGGCTCAAATTTTCACAGCAACTTGCCATAGAGATCGCTTGGATACACTATTAGTTATATGCCAATGCTTCGCCCCGTTGCCGAGAATGAGGGAAATAACCCCCCCCTGGCGAGCCGAAATTTGTCAAATTTCATCTTTTTTGTCCATAAATCGGTAACGCATGAATCGATTTTTATCAAATTTTGTTGTAGTTGAATTCGGAGATGGAGAAGCGTTAGCTTCGGAATCCAAGAATTCTCACTAGGAGAACATAGGGTGAAAAATATGCGCGTCCGTTTTTTTTCTCTGTCAACACGACTTTTCTATTTCAACAGCGGCCGATTTCAAAATAATTTTCTTGGTTACAAAGCGTAGTGAGATAGATTGTTAATGACAGGCCGATAAAGTGCTTATCGTTCTCCGAATTCACATGCCTTGGCGCGGTGCCAAGTTTCTAGTAATAATATTTCTCAGATTTTAGGAGAATTTAGGAGAGTTTTGAGTTAGAAATAGGTGTTATATAGAGGTATCCCACAGGGGTTGAGTATATTTCCGGAGAGGAGTGAATCAGGGGAACCCCGTTGTATAGAGTTGATAGAAATCAAATATTGATTTATTTGTTTTTGGAAGAAAAGGGGGAAATTAGAGGAACCCAAGGTTAATAAAAATAGAAAAATAATGGGTTTAAGGGGAATTCCACAGAGGGAGAATATAAAATATAGTCTGATAGTTGGGTAAAGTTGCACCCAAGTTGGGAAAATCTAAATACTTTTGTAAATTTTATAGAAAAGTAAAAATGTGTTATTTAGAGAAATGTGTTATTTAAGTGAAATTAGGGGAATTCATAAATTTTAAGTCCGATTTAAGGGGTAATATATGGGCAAGGGATAAGAAATGAGAAGTGTAATGTAACGTTTGGATAGTTTTCTCCCCCTCGGGGATAGATATAGGAGTCACCCCTGTGGGAGCATGGATATCCCCCAGGGGACAAGAATGGAATTGGTGTGATTTTGGTAATTAGGTCACAACCTATGAAATATTATCTATGAGGGAGGAAAATACAAGATTGGACCTGCCCAAAAGTTGACATCCCCCGGACCCGATTCCTCAACGTCCCTGTTGAGTATATGATCTAAGGAGCAGGTCAAACTTGTATTTTTTAAAATTTTTGTTTCCACATAAAGAGGAATTTGTATATATAGAACCCATATACTAGTATTAAATGATAACCACATGTTATATATACATTTGGATAATCACATAACAACAGTCATATAAAACATCAGCAAAATAATTATAATGTAATACAACATATTATCAATACGAACATAAGTAAAGTATTATGGCAGTAAAAGATTAATACTGAGCAAATATTTTATACACCGTAAACAGTTTCCTAGCAAAGTTATTTGAATATAACGTTACATCGAACATTGAATTATACAAAATAGCTACACGAATCAATTATATAAAGCGATATAAAGTTAAGTGATAAACCTAGAAATTTTTCTCTGTGCGAGCTCAAAAACCCTTTTGGTTGAAATATAGAAAATCCTACATAGCCATAAAAATTTTGTATGAAGTTGTGTTGCTTGGCAACGCAAAGAAATTGGTTCTACAAACCTTAATTCAATTTGTGAAGTAAATTTAGGTAAAGTGATATGGTAATCATCGCTCTGTTAAGCCCGAAAATTGTATAAATTGACATTTGCATAAGGTTACATTGTAACATATTATAATACACAATGTAATAACACAACGAATTGAACACAACATATGACATATTCCTGTAACCAAGCTCGACACAATATTATAGAGGTAGATACTTAATGAAATTTACCATGAGTATATTGTAATTTTTATAAGTTCTATAACTCCGAAGAAATTATAATGTGGAAATTGGTAGGTTTGCGAAAATCCCCACACAAATTTTCTTGAGAAATTAATTAGTCTAAATCTGTAGTAAATGAAAATTCCGTATGATCTTAAATGGAAATCCAGTTTTCGTTCCCTAAAGCGGAATCGGGTGTTTAGCTTTAGGTTATTTTGAAACAAAGAAAAGATTCAGTAAAATTTTTTTACTAAGCAAAATGAAATTTGTTACGAATCCCGTTTTGAAAATTGAGTTTTAGTCTTTTATGTAGGCCCGATGCCTATGGTTATATGACTTTACAACAAGCATATTCGCTTCACCATATAATTACCAGGTAATATTATATCCAATACAAATACATAAAAGAGATATAGGCAAGGTTAACAATGACTATAAAAGTATAATTTTGGTTCATCACAAGTAATGTTCATATTCTTCATTCTTCTTTTGGCACACCGTGAAGAAATAAAATGTCAATGGCACATTGTTCATTATCCGTATAAAGCAAATTGTCAATAATTGTTACTATGGCGAATGTCAAATCCGAAGCATAGCGACTAATATTTACAAGTTATTATTGCTATTAGCATATTATCATTTATTGATGATTGTAGACGCCCCATTCAGCATTGGGCATCTCGGGTAACGGTTGATCCAGAGATGCGAATATGCTGAAATCGTTTTGATTGATACGCTGAATTTGCTCGGGTAGATAACTAATTGGCCGTAGACAATGCTCAAGCGCCAAGTAAGGCGGGGCACCGAAGCTCGTTAAGCAAGATCGATATCCCGCATATAGGCGACGCATACGATTGTCTGCACCATCGACTTGTGCCGCAAAGAAGCGATGAAATTGGCGTTGATGTTGCTCCCAGAATGGCTCTAGTCGCGCACGTCGACGATTGGCGGTATTCAACCACTGATTCCGCTCCGGATGATTATGCATCACGGGTTCCTGTAAAAGCCGAATCTGAATGTCCAGTTCCTCTAATGTGCGACGAACGGTTTCCAAAGCATCCCCGAGTTGCGGTCCAAATCGTTCATACCAAGCTCGAACCTTTCGTCGAATGCGAGAACCATACACGTTCTTTGGGTGTTGTTCTAATATCGCCATTTGTCGATTCATTTCGCTGAGATTGAACAGTAATAGAATCGGAAACGGTGTGCGATGCATGACTTTAGTGATGTTCAACATTCTTTGATAAAAATTGAATCGAATTCGACTCGCTAACGCTTGCAGAATGACTTGGTAGATTTGATTCGCTCCCGGCCTTGTTAGTTTCGTTTGAAAGTATTGAAACGCCGTAAGTCCCACGCGTTCGATTACCAGGATGTAGTCAATGGTTCTGACCGGTTGTTGCAATTCCGCTACCAATTGATAGAAACGTATTCGGAGCTGATTCAGGTACTCACTCTCTGACCGTACGAAATCATTATGGGTATACATTGGTCGCCACTGCATTAGATGTGGTAGCAGCGGTTGATGTCGCAATTCTTCCATGCCAGGTTGTTCCGCATAATCTGATAACCACGTGGCGTCTGTGGCTGCAACGTTAACCACATCTGTACCCGTATCTTCCACAAGTGGAAATTCCCGTATCTGTTCCTCCGGTGATGGACAAGGTGCCGATGTCGAAGGACCGTAGAAACTATATACACGTTGTCGTGTCCCCAGTTGCGTTGCCGTTCGGGGAAACGTAACCTTTTCAAGTTGAACCTGCAACTGTGGGAATGGTCCCTGCGTAGTGAACGGTTGCGTATTTCGAGAAACTTGTGAACCTTCGCGTATAGTCGTTCGTCGTTCTCGTTTCACAGTTGGTTTTTGCGTTGATTCCACACGTGCTAGAATTCGCTTAGTTCGTTCCACCGGATCAGTCGTTTTGCCGACTATCATCATATTCGGATGTGCTGGCTGTTTGCCTGAAGCTAAAGGAGCATCGACAGCACCTTCATCTGAGGTAGAAGTGGATTCATCCTGAGACTCCGAAGAAGACTGACGTCGCCGCTTGACTTCTCTAGGTGGCTTTTGCTTTTCGGCTCCGACAGCAGCCAAAGTTTCACCGCACTGCACTATCATATCTGCAGTGACAGGTCGCGCTTGCAAAGTAGAAATTTGCGTCGTTTGATCTTGAATTCGCTCTTCCAGCGTTGTGATGCGAGCACGATATTGATATATGCTTTCTTGCATTACTTCGTTTTGACGTTGCAAACGCGTCGTTTCTTGTTGAGATTGAGTATTTTCCGTTTGTGAATCGCGCAAAGCTTGTTCCAACTCCGCGTTACGACGCTCATTCACAGCATTGACTTGCTGTAGTTGAACTAATTCCGCTTGTATACGAATCATTTGTTCCTCATCACTGCGACACACTGTCGGTACTATTCGAATGGCATTATCCGGCATAGTCCATGTAGTAGGTCTCGTGCAATCTGGCATATCTGCTTGAAATCGAAATTTAGCGAAACCTTGTTGTCGACGCAATCGGAAGGTACGACTGATCGGTATATAGACATTGTCCAACTCCGGAGTTCCCGCATGGATTTCCGGATGACCATCATCGTTTAACATGCGTCGTACCGGAATAGATAATTCCAATGCAGTTGAACATCCGGTATGATAATCTTGTTCGCCACAGCAATGTGTGGTAGCGTGATGTGGGCATAACAGCTTATGACAATGTGAACACTGTACGTATGGCACGGCCACGCAGATATCACGCAAAATGTGTTTCGCTTTACTCCATACCCATCGTCCAAAAGCACAATGTCCAATCGCTGTTGGCTGAGTATGGCATCCGTGTTCTGTGATATGCCCACGACAAAAGCTCAACCGACAATGTGCACAAGTGAATATAGACATTCGTTGGCAAGTTATCGTTTGACATCTCACATTGGTTTCCGGCGGCCAAGTTGGTTGCCGTCTAATAACGAACAAGTTTTAGGCAAAATGTCGCTACGGCGAAGAGTCCGTGTAACAGTCCCGTAGCGTATAGTGAATAGAATTTGAATAAGTTTGGCATGACTTTTTGGAAAGCATAAGTTTGAAAAATTTGAATTAAGAAATTTCATCACAGATGGTCAAATAAGAGTAGGTTTGAACTATATTAGTTCTGAAGGCATCCAAGCTCTGTCTCGGCTCGACAAGCGGCCAGAGTTGAGACACAGACTGGAGCTATGAGGGATTTCTCATGAAATTGTTAGCTTGTTCTGCAATACTGGAAAATTCTTTTACCCAGAACGACCAATTTATGCATAACACAAAAATCTGGGTTTTACCTTTAGAGATCGTAATATTTATGTCGAAAGATTGCACCAGAACGTTAAAGCTATAAATATTTACAGGTCGTCTGAAAATAGATAAAGAATAACGCCATTAAAATAATAAATCTAACAGTCCGTTAAAACATGAGCCTTCGCTAACAATTTAGCCAATATTACCGAGTGAATGCCAAATGAGCAAGTACTGGGAAGATAACGTGGCCCTGCCACCTTGAGTATTTTACAAAAGATAGCGCACGCGTTGGTGACCCGCACCATCCGTCGACTGTAAGTAACATCTAGTAAACTACAAGTAAAAATAAAAAAACAACACCATCAGCTCCTGCTGGCCAGATAACACGCACAGCCGTATAGTAGAAATTTTATTACCCGGAATTAGCTGGAAAGTTTAAAGATTATATAGTAACGGTGTTACAAAACAACAAAAGATTATGGAGCCAAACTTAACAAAATCCCGGCATTATGCACCAGGTATAACAACCATAACAAGCTTCCCAAATATTAGGTTCATAGTGGTAACCGTGAGTTTCGCACTGCGGAAATAATCTACCTGTAACAATTTTTATAGCTTTTGAACTTTTGAACTAGTTCTGGAACAACAGTGTGCGATCATGCATTATAGGATACATGTACCTTAGATCGTACATTACCTGAAATGTTCGTGTGGTTCGTGACCCTGAAAAACCAAAGAATTTTAAGTGTTAGTGTTAAGGGACAAGTGACACAGGATTTTCCCTAAATAGAACGTGGGTGTTGGCCCATAACTGCCAAGCCCCCTAAGCGTAAAATTTCCCCAGCCTGTGCATTGGACAACCCCTATTTCCCACCCTAGAGAATGTTTACAATGTCACAGCCTTCGACGATAGAGCAGCCCATGATGTGGCAGCCTGGGGTCCAACGGTTGGTAAAAAGATGCCGGAAAGGGAGAAAGACCAATCTCACCCAGAGGTTCCCGTTTAAGGAATGGGCTGCCCTTTTTCTGGTCTGCCATATACCCGGCTAGGACTTACTCTGCCTAGCGCACCCGCCTCCTCTGCAGGGTCCAGAAATGCAGGTAACCTCCGGCAAAGTCACTGCGAGTGAGGCTAAATTTACTATATAATATGCGTGTGTATGTAAGGGGAAAACACGACTCTCGGGCGTGTAGGATGTGTAACTATCCGGTAGTTTTACCGTAACAATGGTAGGAATGGTAGAAACCCTATAGATCGTTTAGTTCATGCACACTACCAAGTAAAGGAAAATAGAAATTTCCAACACTTAATAACCAAACCAATGAACTCCATAGGAAAAAAGAACCCGAATGCGAAGAAAACAAAAACTTCAAATCTCACCATATATAACAACACGCATTATAACATCAATGAAAAATATGTTGCAACTCCACCGAGAGAGCATACTACATAACACGTAGAATAATATTGTACACAACAACACTAATACGTCGACTTCGCAAAACTAATAATGTTGCCAGCCTTACACAATAGACAGGTTAGCTAAGTAAATTTATTTAGTATTAATAGTATATATATTAGTAATAATATTTCTCAGATTTTAGGAGAATTTTGGAGAGTTTTGAGTTAGAAATAGGGGTTATATAGAGGTATCCCACAGGGGTTGAGTATATTTCCGGAGAGGAGTGAATGAGGGGAACCCCGTTGTATATAGTTGATAGAAATCAAATATTGATTTATTTGTTTTTGGAAGAAAAGGGGGAAATTAGAGGAACCCAAGGTTAATAAAAATAGAAAAATAATGGGTTTAAGGGGAATTCCACAGAGGGAGAATATAAAATATAGTCTGATAGTTGGGTAAAGTTGCACCCAAGTTGGGAAAATCTAAATACTTTTGTAAATTTTATAGAAAAGTAAAAATATGGACTTTTAGATAAAATGAAGTGTGAATTAGGATATAGGGGTGATATATCCCGATATAGGAATGAATAATGGGTTCACCCGAGTGGGAATAAGTGTGAACGTACCCGTTATGAGCTATAACTCACCCCACCGGGAGGAGATAATGATAAAGCCAAGAGAAATGTGTTATTTAAGTGAAATTAGGGGAATTCATAAATTTTAAGCCCGATTTAAGGGTTAATATATAGGCAAGGGATAAGAAATGAGAAGTGTAATGTAACGTTTGGATAGTTTTCTCCCCCTCGGGGATAGATATAGGAGTCACCCCTGTGGGAGCATGGATATCCCCCAGGGGAGTAGAATGGAATTGGTGTGATTTTGGTAATTAGGTCAAAACCTATGAAATATTATCTATGAGGGAGGAAAATACAAGATTGGACCTGCCCAAAAGTTGACAATAATATATATTTCGCAGGAATCCGTTAACATTCCATCCTGCTGCTCTATATCCCGCTTGAAAGGCACCAGATATAACGTGTAAGCTACAAGTCCCAGTGTCCAAAAGGCGAGGTCCATCGGGCCCGACTTCCACTTCATCCTTCAATTCTCTATGGAATTTCAAATTAACTGACGGACCATCCATTGCGACTTGTAGTATTTTTGACAGTATGATTCAATCTACCTCAATTTGAAACTCTCGGCAATGTGAACAGCTGACGCTTTGCCGAGAAAAGCGGAATTATAGTATCGGGTTACCACAGTATTTTTGTCACTGTTCCAAAATATGACTAAAATATCGATCTGGCCATTTTGTGCCACGCGATTCAGCGCTTCATTGAAGGCCTTACAGTTATTTCCAAATAATTTCGTGCAACTCACTATTTTGCCGGTAGCGTGATCAGAACGATACTCGATCAGGATCACTAGATCGAACATTAAAATAGAGGAATACACCATTATCCCAATTTCAAGTAATCTTAGTCTTGTTTTTTCCCGGACAGACATATGGAATTCCCGAATGTCAGTCTTTTTTTGGCGAAATTCCCAGATTTTCCCGGACACTTTTGAAGTTCCCGGATTTTCCCGCACGCGGATACCTGTGTTTAGGTTTTGTACCATTGGAATACCTCGAAGCCTAGCGGACACCAACAATCATGACGTAACAAATTTACAAATTCTCTGTTAAGTTTAGACTAGCTTTGTAATCTCAAATGGTATACGTAACTAGTCAAGTGTAGCGATTAACCACATAATTTTTTCTCACATGCTTCTAAACTTAGGAAACTGTGGTATATTTTATACTACGAAGATTTTGCGAACTGCACCTGTCATAAACTACACGAACCAGAAAACTTAAGGCAAACCAGTTGTCAAAACAGATTTAAATTAAAAATTACATAATGTTCTCTACTTGAACAACGGACAGTTATAAAACAATGCTTATAAGTTAAAAAAGATTTTGAAGCAAAATACGTCCACATGAGCTTTATCTATAATGATGGAAAGGGTGTAATCACACGGTGCTGAATTACTGATAGGTTTTTAATTTACTTTTTTCCCGAATCAAAAGTTACAGAAAGTCTATGTTCGTCAATTGCGTAATTTAAATTACAGGCGTACAATACAGTCCTCCACTTCAATTCATCAGCTCAGCTCAGATATAAATAAATTGAAACGTGACCAGCCATATGTTCAGGGGCTAACACTCCCTATCCCGAGGCCTTGGTTTACCGTCTCCCTGAGGGTACCCCTTGATGGTCGGCACCCCCTCTTTCCTTCCAAGATCCTCCTTCTCCCACGCCGAAAATTTTAGCGAAAAGTAGCAAAAATAGGGTAGAATAGGTAAAACAGGGGTATACTTGACAAAAATGGGTCGTTGAATAGGGGAGGGGGCGAGGTTATCAACTGTTTTCATCACTCTTGGAGAGCTTCCCCTGAGGGCCTCTGTACTGCCCCACACAGACTACCCAGGCTACCCTGCTACCTTCCTTGAGACTCTTTTAACGTAACATGTATGCTTCTTCCTCTGTAGTTGTCATAGGATTACTGCGCAGGAAGCCTTGTAATATCCAAATCGCTAACAATATGTTTAAAATTTATTACCAACTGTTACGGATTTTTTTTTCTAAATGTATGTTTGCATACATAAAGTCGTAAGCCAAGAAAGCTAGAAAAACGTAATCCGAGATCCAGAAAATATGGAAGGTGGAGCATCTGGTAAAACGGGAAAACTCGGAAATTAGAAAATGTACATATTATGTACATATTTAACGATAAATTTGGAAAGTGTGAGGAAACGGAAAACAAGAAATTGTTGTAAAAGTTAGGTCGTGAAACATATAAATTTGGGAAACGGGAAAATTAGGAAACTAGAACATGATGGAAAATTGGAAATTTGAAAACTGAGTTATGCATTTTTGAAAATAGTGAATATTTTTGGAAAACTTGGGAAACGGGAACCTGAGATGAAAGTGTCTATTTATATTCAAAAGAGACACAAATATGTATACAATAATTTTACCCTTAGAAGCGGGAAGTCCCAAAAGGTGGCATGGTCCACTTGCTATTTCCCAACTTTTTCCTATTTTTCATGTCTTCTGAGTTTTCCGCAATGTTTCCCGTCCCGAATACATTGTGTCCCAGGATTTTCTAATCTCCCAATTTTTTAACTTCTCGAGTTTGCGATATCCCAATCATTTCCAGTTTTTCTAGATTTTTCCCAAGTTTCCTGTTCCTCATAGTTTCACATTTGCAGAATTTTAAGTATCGCAAATTTCCAGAGTCCCGTTTCTCACATTTTCGCATTTTCCGAGCTTCGCGCTTGCCATGTTTCCGTTTCCCATAATTTTCTATGTCCTAACGATTTGATGTGTTCTCGTATGTGTCCAATGTGCCGCTATGAAATTAAATTTTAAGGCTTTTTACTACAATCTGTTTTATGCTCAGCGTATACAGGACAGCAGACATGTGTGGGTGAGACCAATACGGCTGATTGAATATGTGCACTAGTTCTAGTCGTGGACTTGGCGAAATAAATATATAAATCATAGAACAAACCCCCGGTAGGTTGTTCAGTCGGTGAGAATTTTCATCCGCATTGCATTAGGTGGAACACAAATGTGGCACTGGTTGTCTTCTAGGGTTAAAAAATTGACATGGAGACCTCAGCAAAATCTTTATCGTATCGAAATGGCACAAGTGACTGCCACCTATAACTCCTGTTGTGCTGTAAAGAAGTGAAATTGTGTACTTCATTGTTATGTTTTCGTTAATGTTTGGTACTTTAACCGCTGAGTTGCAGACAAATAAATTATTTGCAGTGTTGATTTGTTAACCGTTCAGAGACTGTGCCTTTTTACTTCATCATCGCGCAGACCCTCTCAGTCCTGGCAGGGTTAAAAACAGATAATCGGCAGGGAGACTAGTGTAGCTCGTCGTTGGTTTTCGGAGAAAATAGCAATATCGTTCTTGGGGTGAGTATCCTCATCCACATGAGGAAAAGGCTCTCACTTTATCGCGATATCTTACCGTAGGCTAAACCTAAAACCCTGGCGTTAGAACCTAAGGAATAAACCAATCATTCTTTTGTTTGTAATTTGGAACACAGGGAAAGGAGAGCTCCTTAAACGGGTATACAACCCACCGGATGGGCCTGTATCCCGAGAAAGATAGCACACAAACGATGTCGACTAAAAACTTTTATGTTAGGTTTAGTTGAGGAACATAATACAGAAGGAACACAGCTAGTTCGAAATATTTCATCATGTCAGCACCGAATAATAGACCTAGGCAGTGTTAGGCGTTTTCTAGGGATAGCATCAGGTATAGGACGAAACGTATATATACTCAGTTAACACTTAGAACAATTTAGGCTACAAAAACCCGTTGTCACCGCGATACGGTTCGAGTTGTTTGAGGCAACACTTCCCTTGTAACTGCCATCCTTAGGAAGTTATCTGCTTTATTTCGGTTGTGCTGCATGGCTTGTCCTTCCGGTCGTGTGGTGTTGGAGGCGCGTAGTGGCGCAATCGTTTAATGCGGGTGTTTGACGGGAGACAAGCAGATGTAGGTTAAGTGTGACATGACAAATGAGTTGAGGAAACCTTAACAGGCGGGCAGAACTACGACAGTTTTCAGTAGCCTAAGGTTACCAGATTACACAGGAATTCACAGTTACTGTTGGGAACATAGGAACGCTGACCAATGCGCCGATAATTATCAATCCCACCAGTGTCATCTAATAAAGAAATTTAGCATTAAAAGCATGGAGATATTTGAATATATATCTACCTCACAAGTTTTCAAATCCTCCAGAAGCTGGAAATAAACCCAAGCCAAAACATTGCTAATGTTCAAACAAAACATAAGAGCACACCAAAATGCACATATATACAACAACAGATGGCGGGTGAAATATCAATATTATATATTGGTGCCGAAAGGGTTGAGGGGCACACTAGCGTATGCGCATACGAACAGGAAACTTGAGGGAAGGTCGGGTCGACCTATTACCTGTGAGCAGTTTTAAGGGTTGACCTTCCCTCGGGGGCCTTCATGCCACTAGCAAGTGGGCCAGACTGAACACCCTCGAAAACCCACTTATGGGCGTCTATGCAAACCGGATCCTTTACGTCAGCTTTAAGTTCACCGCGCAGTCGGGGAAACTGGAGTCGTCATGGCACCATATTGGAAATGTGGCGCAGCTGGAATCCCTCGACCTAGTCCATGATTCCAATATAAATCCACTATCGGCGAAACTTAGTACTCATATAATGCATGCAAATACAAGCGCCCAAGTACGAACACGCTACCGTCAAGTCGGTTTTATCTGTTTCTAAAACGTGCAGGACTACACCACAGGTTATTTCCAAAGTGTAAACTGATTGTTACAAGAATATGATTATATTGTTGTTTGAATGATAATCGAAGACTTAATCTATCTTTTATGTACCATTCGAACCGCACTGAAGACCTGATTCGAATGGTAGTAAGATCAGCGTAATCGGCTCACGGTTATCTACATATGCTTAGACTCAGGCTAAGCCTTACCAGTGCTGGGCGCACGGTGGGATTTTGTTGGCCAGTCGGTGCTTAACACTACTTCAGACTAGTTCTTGTGGAAATTAAGGCTCATACACATAATTAACTTAGCTTAGGCTAAATCTCAGGCTTTGTATGATAAAGATGTCATATGTAACAGCCCGAGGTTCTGGAAAACTCTACAGGATATCTAAATTCGGATAAAATAAGGGGAAAGTGTTCGAATGGACGAGCGGCCGGATGCCAGCAGAGCGTGATACAAGTATTATTTTATGTAAAGATTACAATTTGTAATATATAAGCAGTATATACTCCTGTTGTAAGGTTCACAATCACGCTCCACCCGCTGGTTATGCCTGGGCCAGATTTTTCGCATAACCATGGATATCGAATAAACCCAATTTACATGAATCCGGTCGATCCCACAATTATGTATACAATGATTGCTATATAAAAGTGTTTTGGTGAAAAATGTATGCGCACCCGGATGGGCCGGGGAGAGCCGTCAGAATACTTCTATCGTTTTTCGTTTCCGCGATTTCGGTGCCAAAGCGCTGGTCCCGGTGCGCATACGAGTCATTTGAAAAATATACTGAATGTATCGAATATTATAACTTGCACAAGGTTGGGTCGAATCGTGTTGTAGCAATTTAGGCGTCGACGAGACTAGTCTTGGCACGCCGACACAAAAATATGATTACTGGTAGAATTAATAGATATTGTAGGATTCGTGTTTATTCATTCAGGTGGGCCTTTGGCGAAGCAGCTTTACCCTCGAATCATGCGCGCTCTCTAGCTCCCAGCAACCACTCTGACCGAAAGATGGGAAAACATGCTGCAAGCCCACAATTTAGAGTAGCAGTTAGCGTACGCTATTGGTTCGTTACTCCATTGATTATACAAGGTGCAAGTAAAATTCAAGTTACGGCACGAGCTCGAATTGACCGTATAACGGCGATTCAAGGTATCATTTTCGTGCCAGTTTAAGGTACCTGGGGGAAAAATGGGGAAGGAGGTCACCTGTCACCACATGATGCTGGGGTTGAACATTATGTGATGTTATGTTCTTATAATACTTTGATATATTTGTCATGCCTCCTGATTATGATTAGTGTTGTTGCATTACTGTTCTACAAACTGTGTCAATAACTGTGGCGCTCCGTGAGTAAACCAACGATAAGCAGTAATATTGGCGACCTAGGATATGCTAATCCGATGTAAGGACCTTACTCAGAGCAGACGAACAGTTCGGCGGAGTGTTTTGAATAATTATGAGAACACGCTTCCTGCCGCCAAGAGCACATCCTAAAGTCTTCTCTAATTAGAATTCTGGACAAGGTAAGGGGCGCTAGGATCAGCTCCAGGTATTCCATAGATACCACTATAGCGAGGGCCAATGCAGTGGCTACGCCGAACACCCTGGTTAACCCGCCGGCAGCATACTAAGCTAACCGATTCTCTTAATTTAACTAGCGGTTCAGCGGGGTCGTCCGGGCACCATAGCGCGGAATGGTGGTGCGGCTGGGATCCTCAGGACCAGAAATGGGTGTAAAATAGTGTACAATTCGTATATTTTATTTCACATATATTCGCCGAAGCAATGGGGATATACAAAATCATCTAGCTGACGGACACTGGCTGCCCAAAGCTGGTCTGAAAATTCTCTCTGACCATTCTACGCTATTACACGAAATCCGAGCGAAGGGGATATATAATTTAATTATCGGCCTAAAAAGAAATCAATTTTACCCGCTACAAAAAGTTAAGACAGTAAAAAATTTATTGCGATTAAACCCTGTCTGGAGTGTTACAATGTATATACAGCAGGTTACACATAACTAATTTTTACACAATATATAATTTACTGAAATGATTACTTCAGCACTTACATAAAATCTGATCTTGTTTGAATGAGAATCAATAGGATTGCGTTGTTCTTTAATGCGCTATTATACCAAAAACATGCAATATTTATCTAAACTGCTCGGTGATACATATTGCCGATTGAATGTTACTTGGGTTGCTCCCAAAGCCATACCAAATGTATCTTGTACAAACCTAAGCCATGATGCATATCGCATCTTCGGTGCATTCTAATTTACCTCTCGCATAACTTCAAGTAGACTCACGGTCAATTGCACCATTCCTTGAGCTCAAACCCCCGTCAATCGCCGATCCTCCGGGAGGTGGCTTGAGGCTAGCATCTCACACACCCCTTCCCCGAGCGCAAAATGGGTAAAAATTGTGGTGGTATTGTCAAAGATCGGTGATATTATTACCCAGTTTTGGTTCCTAAAAATTCCAAAATTTATACCGTCTAAAATCTAAAAATATGAAGTAACAAATGGATCCTCGAAGGTGCTATGATGGATGCAATGAAGTCAAAGAATCATGAGGTCTCGGTACAAATTTTCTCACTGGTACCAAATTTGCATAGAGCGAGTGCGCGACCTACACGATGAAAGTACATTTGCTATCCTATCTCGAAGCTATTGCTCGTATTCTTACGGTTCGTCGCAAAAGCTGGCGAACACCACGCGCGCAATATTGTATTATTCGCCATATTTAGTTAGTACAACACATTCAAACGTAATTAGTTGTTGTCGGACAACTGTAGGCGTTAAAGTGTTCAACATGGGGCATACTAAATTTTGATTAACCCTTTACTTCCAGAATTTACAATTCTAGTATCGATAAACAAGTATTGGTCGCCCCGATGAAACCCCTAACCCTCTGATGAAAGTCATTTTTGCTAACCACTCAACTATCTCGGAGCTATTACTCGAATTTATTCTTAAGGCTCTTCGCAAAAGCGAGCGAACCACACTCGTGCAATCGTGTATTATTCGCCGTAATTAGTTAGTACAACACGTTCAAATGCAATTAGTTGTCAAAAAATGTAGGAGTTAATGGATATTGTTAATGGGGTTTCGGTCTGGGACATTTCATACCAGCTTGTATCAACATCGGACTACTTATTACAGAAACGCCTAGCTCAATGAATAAACTAGACTTAACTAACGACCATACTTCTATTGCATCTGTCGTCAGATCATTTCTTGACTTGAGATTCCTTGTTCCGACTCCATGCTGAAGACCCTTCTTCACATAGGTGATGACTCCTCCACCAATTACAGGGCCTCCATGCGCTCTTGCCGTTGTTCTATCTTTGCGGTATGCAACGTAGTTCGCAAGGGAAGGCTCGGGCCTATCCACAAGGTGACTTTCTTGGATAAGAAAGACGTCCACGTCATATTGAACCGCCATTCGTTCAAGGTCCATAACCCTGTCGCGGCTCAGACCATTAGAGTTCCACTGAACCACAGTCAGGGTATCCTTCTTGGATCGTTTGACCAGCACAGGGAGTTTTGGGGCATCAACTTTCTTTCGACTACACTTTTCGCACTTCCAATTGTCCTTCTGAGAGCTCTGTATTTTAGCAACCGTAAGGCCACTGCATTCTTTGTGAAACCATAGGGCACATTCTCCATTGCACTTGGGACTGTGCACTCCATATGGAACAATTTCGCCACACTTTCCGCACTTCTCCTCGCTTCGTTTCGTGCACTTCTTCTTCTTTGTCCAGACATGGCCTGGATTCGGGTGAATATCTCCGGCAATTAGCAGTAGCAGACCCCAGAACGCCGGTCTACCGGGGCCTGCTCTCAAAAACAGGGCTCGTTTCGTCTTGTTGCAACACATTCGGGGTCGGACGTCTTTTCGAGCAGACTTGATTCCAAATCTGCAGCCCCCACACTTCGGCAAAGTAGACATCCTTGTGGGCAGGTACCCTCCATGGTACCTGGGACACGTCGTTTCGCATCCAGAATAATAAAGAGTGCAATCTGAGTCTAGTCAATGTCTACGTCCCCCCAATAGTCAATTCTAATGGTGATGCCCGAGTGCAGAAGTTCAGCCCCCAAGCTCTCCCGAGTGATAGAAGGACCCTCATCTGTGGTGACTTTAACTGCCATAGCACAGCCTGGGATCTGGACCAGCCAGAAGACGAACTCGGAACTGAATTAAACGAATGGTCGATTGATGTAGACTTTGTGCCTTTCAACAATGACGACCCGACCAGGGTAAACCCGGCCACCAAGAACCGCTCCGCTCCAGATGTCACATTTGGAGACAGTTCATGGGCTGGCAAGGTGGAGTGGAAAGTGCTACAAACTGGCGCCAGTGACCACTACCCCATCCTCATTGTTATTGACACGAAGCCTGAAAGGTGTGAGGACTCTAGAGGCAGAGCCATGTGGAGCTACAAGAAGGCGGATTGGCAGAAGTACAGAAGTTTGGTTGACAAAGCGCTCAACGATGTGGAGTGGGAGAAGAGAGTGAAAGAGTCAGTCGAAAAGGCCACGAAAGTGTTCTGCGAGGAAGTGGTACTGCCTGCTGCTACAGAAGCAATCCCGCGTGGACGAGTCAGGAGATACAGGCACTGGTGGAACGAAGAAGTCGAAAAGGCGTTGGATGAGAGAGACAAGGTGAACCGACACGAAAGCGATGCGAAGATGAAGAAATGGAAGGAGCTGGCCAAGAATGCAAGAGTCGTCATCCAGAAAGCCAAGCAGAAATGTTGGCATGAGAAGACGTCCAGGTTCAACAGAAACACAAACCCCAGCGAAGTGTGGAACCTAATCAAAGGAATGGATGGACGGGCCAAAGCTAAAAGCCATGGCGTTGAACTAGTTCATGAAGGCAAGATCTTAACAGACAGCAAAAAGAAAGCTGACGCTTTCATCAAAGAGTACTCGAAAGTGAGCAAGTTAGAGGGTCTCCATGAACAAAGAAACAGGTGCGTTGAAAGGAAGATCGCGACAGAAGTCAGGAAGAGTTGCCCCGGGCACGTGTGCAAACATGTCCCCGAAGAAAGTGGAACCCCATGCTCCAAGTTCTGTCTAGGAGAGTTGAAGATTGCTCTAGCTGAGCTAAAGCTAAAGGGCGCCCCTGGTGCAGATGGGATCTCGAACATGATGCTGGCAAACCTGTCTGAAGGTGGCATAAAAGCTCTACTCGATATCTGCAATCTATCGTGGAAGCAAAAGCGAGTACCTGCAAAGTGGAAGTCAGCGACGATTATTCCAATCTTGAAAGCGGGCAAGCCGGCGGACAACCCTGCTTCCTATAGGCCGACCAGCCTTACCTCCTGCGTCGGTAAAGTGTGCGAGAAGTTGGTGAAGAACAGAATGCAGTTCTGGTTGGAGTCGAATGGCAAACTCACCAATGTGCAAGCAGGGTTCAGAGCAAATCGGTCAACCGAAGATCAAGTCCTACGAATGACGCAGGATATCGCCGACGATCTCCAGGATAAAAAGCGAACTGTCTTGACGCTAATCGACTTCGAAAGGGCCTTTGACAAAGTCTGGCGTGCCGGACTTCTCTCGAAGCTTCTGGGTACCGGGATTCCCCAGTGCTTCGTTCAGTGGACCTCGAACTTCCTCAGCGAGAGGAAAGCGGTCGTATCATTCGAGAACGCGACTAGCAGATCTAAACCGCTACTGGCAGGAGTCCCGCAAGGCGGAGTGATATCACCACTGCTGTTTCTGGTGTTCATAAATGACATTGTCAGTGGAATTCCGCAAGACGTTAATGCAAGCCTATTTGCTGATGACCTGGCACTATGGTGCTCTGACAAGAGCATATCTCAAGCAGAAGAGTTAATGCAGAAGGCCTTAGATTCGATAGAAGATTGGACGGAGAAGTGGAAAATGAAAGTCAATGTGGCGAAGTGTGAAAGCATAATCTTCACGAAAGATCCCAGCGAACACAGACGCCAAGCTTCTCTCACATATGGCTCTAACCCTATCCCTGCAGTCAATGAGGCAAAGTTTCTGGGAGTGATATTCGATAAAAGGCTCACCTTCAAGCCGCATGTGATGAAGATTACGGCTGAATGCGCGAAACGAGTGAACACCCTGCGATGTCTCCGAGGAAAAGAGTGGGGCTGTCGAAAGGAAGAAATGACAACGCTCTACAAAGCTTACATCAAATCAAAAGTGGAATATTGTGCCGGCGCTTGGATGCCCTTTGTAGCCAAGACGAATCTCGAGAAACTGAACGTGTTGCAAAGACAAGCTGCTAGAGCGTGCACAAAGCTTACGAAGACAACGCCGAAAGAGCTGCTGGAGAATGAAGCTGGACTCATGCCAATGAACCTGATACAGAAGCAGAAAGCATCGATTGCCTACCAGAAATGCATCAGGCAAAATGGTTCCTATCCAGCTCACGACCTCGCGGAACGAGCGGGAGAATCCGGCTCAAATCGGTGACGACATGGAGAGACGTTGGTCGAGAGTACAGCTTGCAGTGTGGCCTCGCCGATGTGGAGACTGAAGAACGGTGCGCCCCAAACATCGAGCCCTGGAACACGCCTGGGGAAATTGCCTTCAACGAAGCCCTCAAATCACCTATCTCGAGGCTCGACCCTGCTGACACAAAGAAGACTGCCTTTGAAGAAACCTATAACACGCTACCTGAAGCTGACATCGAAATTTGGACGGATGGGTCCTGCGAAGGAGGAACGAGAAATGGAGGTGCAGGAGTGCTGGTCAAACAGATGCGAAATGGGAGAATATGGGAGCTTGCTAAGGCCGCGGGCTCATTCTGCTCAAGCTACAACGCCGAAATGTTGGCTATCGACACCGCCCTCAAATGGCTAGAGGAAGAGCTAACAACTGAAGCTGAAAAAATGCTGACAATCAACATCTTTACAGACTCCAAAAGTGCAATCATGCGCCTGCGTGGTGGTCCTTGTAAATGCCTGAACAAACTGGACATCGAGATCTGGAGGAAGCTGAAACTTCTCACCGATGATGGAATGAGACTTACATTCCAGTGGGTACCAGGCCACAGCGGAGTTGACGGCAACGAGGAAGTGGACCGTATCGCCAAACAAGGAAGTGGGCAAGATCAGAAGGGCGCGAAAATCAACTTTGACACTGCAATCTCTGGGATCAAGCGGAAGACGAAGGAATACTGGCAGCGAAACGTCAAGCACAAATGGTTTGACACTGAAGTGCCCCGTGTCAAGGAGACAGAACGCACTATGCCTAAAAGAGGAAGAGCGGTGCTGGGCCAGTTACGCTGCGAGGGACACTGCCCCATCCTGGGGAAGTATCTGCACTTTATTGGAAAGAAGCGAGATGAATCGTGCACGGCTTGTGGTGCTGAAGTAGATGACGCGAAGCACCTAATCGAAATTTGCCCGGCTATGACACCATACCGACTGAACTACCTGACAAACGCCTCGATCAACGACCTATGGGAACGGCCTGAACAAGTCTACACAATGTTGCAACACAGTGGGCGCCTTGGTGCCTGCCGTCAATGATGACCTGCCTCATCCAGACGTTCGAAACCACAACAACAACTAACGACCATATCCCAAACATTTGACTGTTCTTCCAGTTGCCATCGTCTCATATGTAAGATTTACCTTCCAAAAAGCTATGATACAAAGCAAATGCACAAAAAATACTCTTCAAACATAAGCACAGTTTGAATAAACTATATATTAATAGTAAAACATGGAATTATAATTATAGTTACATATTTGTTATAAAAATTAGGTACCACACAACGTTCGCACATAAACGCAGTGAACATTTTCTTGCATTGTTTCAGTGTTCTGCATTCAACATAATAGACCAACCATGTACTCTGTATTCCAAAGCGATAAAATGTTTTAATTCCTGTGCAGTCTACTATTAGTGAAATATTTGTCCCCAAAACCATAACTCATTTCAGCTATACGTGTACCATGAATGACAGAAATAATTCGCAGAAACTTCACAAGTAATAATTATCAAAATTTTATTCAAACAAATATTTCGCAAACCAGTTAGCATTAGTTTTGTCGTAACTATAAGCACACATCTGCTTTCATATAAAATGCGCGGACAATTTCTACGTATTTCGTGGGCAGATGTTTAATTCAATACCTTCGCAAACAACATGGTTAAGGGTTAATGGAGCACCCGCAACACAGCACTGAAGTTATTTTTCATTTTAATTGGCATTTAGCAGCAAAATTCATATAGCTCTCTAAAAATGCTAAAAAGGCAAGTTAAAATTTCGAATAAAATGAAAACATATTTCAAGCTAGATTTGAATTTTTTTCCAATGGTCAGCACTCATTTTTCACAAATACTGTAACAACTTGAAGCTATTTGTTAGTAAACAGACGTTTCCAATTGTCAGTATCAATACTCACCAACCGAGCACAACTTCCTAGCACTCGGTAAACCTAATAGTTAATATTAATCTCAAAAATATTAAGTCAAGTCGGTTTAAGACATAGGTGACGATGGGGTGGGGGTTACCCCTAAGGATCGGATCTTCGTCAACCCAAATTTACCATCCCCCTAAATCGACGGACCTTCGACACCTATGGTCTAATTATACAAGAATTCGAACAAAACCCGTTAAAATATCACAGTATTCTTCGTTGCCATTATTGTTGGAATATCACAAGTTAATTATTTTCGACAATACAGATCCAATGTACACCGCACTAGGATGCAAGCTGATCAAGTTTAGTAGTTTAGTCTCGATACTTCTAATAACGGTTAGAATCTTCGGCGAGACGTCGTCATGTATTTGAGTTGCCGAACAATAAGTTTGTCAAAACTAAAGCGGCAGTTGAGATTGCAACGATAATACTAAACCTTGACGTGACCACCACTGCTCGTTCTTTAACCTGAATTAAATATAATGCAAGGTTTATTAAATAATGTTTATACAAATTTTACTCTGCCAGTAGAAACTATTCTTGCTTTTCATAGGTTCGTACTTGGCGGCGACCAAGCGCAAGCGCTCTAATTTCTTGGCGCGTATTACCATTATGCATTCAAATAAATAGTTACGAAGAACTCAAATACGCATATATATTGACATAGTACTACCTTCCCACACTGCTACACAAAGTACCTGTAAGAAATGAGCTCTGTTTGCTCGCGCGAAAACATACAGTCAATTAGGACACGTACAGTACATTCAAGAAATGACTGTTGCATTTCGAGCCAGTCGCGAGAGAGTGGCTCACTCGGGATTTCATAGCTAAATTAATAATAATTTCTATTTTGGAATAAATTTATATCGAGTCAGTCTCGAACGAATCGCAAGCGAGCAACAGTAATTTTTGGCCGATACTGTACGAGTATCATTGCTCATTCATGACTGTTACCGTTCGAACGAGCATCGATCCATCAAACACCCGTCGAGTAGAGTTGTAACGTTGTGCCGAGTAGTTGTCATTTCTGCTGGATATCGCACTGTAAATTACTCATGTCTAAATTGAAAAGCATTGCACGCTATTTGTGTGCGATTAACTGTCATCAAAAGCTGCAACTCCAAAATAAGTGCAAATATCAGTATTGGTTTATTGGTTAAAAATTACTGGAACAGGATAATTAAGAAACAACTATTTTATCATTTGAAAACCACCATACGTTTACCATTACTAAACATTTAACAAGCAATTTTTCATATGAATAGCGAAATCGCACTGCAAAAGCTACGACAATACCGCATCTGCGAGAATTTTTGTCAATGCCACAGAAGCGAGTATTCGTCGTTTAAGCGCACCATTTACCAATTCAAAGTGGTGAAGTCTTCTAAATTTCTCAACTTAGTTAATTAAAGCTACATAGTATATTTCACGTGATATGTAGCATATTGTTATTTTTAGTAGGACACAAATCGCTTTACTGACAATAAAAGTTCGATGTAGGTTTTAAGCAAACTCACACCCATAAGAATAAAACCGGTGTGTTGACTAACATCATCAACGAGACATTGCTACATGAACAATCAATAATTTGTCCACTTTTCATTAAAATCGATTATACTCACCAATAATGTAAAATATGTTATATTATTCTTAATCGTGAACGGAATATTTTCAAAATGTTTGGTCAGTCTCTTGTAAACCATTGTTACTAAAATAGCGGGCCAATTCAAATAGATTAATGATAATGCTGAAAAATGCACTACTGACTAATAACATCTACACTGAAATTTTGAGAAATACTTGCCAATTTTCTAAATAACAACGGACAAAATTTATGATTATGCTGTCAGAAAAAAAGTAATTCACTCCTATTACTCCTTTTGATGGTTCTCCTAAATATGAGTATTGTTTCCAATGTCACAATGTACTGCGAATACTTGGACCAAATTGGTACAGCCTTTGCTAATTATTTAAAAAGAAACAATCATAACAACAAGGGTTACATTCTCGGATATGAAAACGGTAAATCACTGCACAAACCCAAGTTAAAACTTCTATATTGGATTTTAATATAAAGTTGGAGTTGGCACTCACTTTTTGGTGCGGGCGCGAAAACTTGTGCAGAAAGCGATGTGAATTAAGGACTAAGGAAAATACGGCTACGGTGTCATGTACCGACGCGGCCAGAAATAAGCGCAAATAATCCATCGATTTCGATCGATTATTTTGCACTTATTTCTGACCGCGACTGTACAGCACATTCCGGTTTCGGTTTGGCGCATTTAAATACATTTAAAAATTATAAAATTTCGATAGATTTCAAATTCGACCCCACTTATTTTGGCCGCGACTGTATAGCTATACTGAAAAGTATTCCAATCGTATTGACTGCTGGCTGGCAACGTTATTGGGTTAAATAGTTGTGAATCAGTGCAGAAATATGCACTGCGAAATGCAGACAAAATGAATCCAACAGTTGTTAATGTAACATATACAGTACTCGCTGCAATTGACTGTCGTCTTGCAAGCGAGAGAACAAAAACAAACTATTAAATTACAAAATATATTGTTCCCACGAGCGAGCAACGGCGAACAGCGGTCCATTATGGCGAGTACTGCAGAGGACAAGACGTTTAACACAATAATTTAATCAGCTAATCAATGCACCGCTCAATATTTCTGCATGCAAAGTAGCTAAGAGCGAAATTCAAAATGGCTGCTTTCGCAAATTGAGTCAGGTTACGGGAACCGATCCGAAGTTATAGTTGATGACATCACATTTTAGGTAAACTTAGGCCAAGACTTGATAAAGCCACGGCGGAGATAATGCTCCGTGTATGTGTTATATCACGTGTTGATTATTGCAACTCACTTTTCTGTCAACTCCCTGAAACAGTAACCAAGTATCTCACTCGAGTTATAAATGGCGCTGCTAGATTAGTAACGCTAACGCGACGCTATGATCACATAACGCCAATTTTACGTAGTCTACATTGGTTACCTGTACAGCAACGGATAACATTTAAGAGTGCTTGTCTCCTTTTTAAGTGTCTTCGTGGCAAGGGGCCTTCCTACTTAACTGATAAACTTTGTCTATGTGACAGCGAACGATTATTCCCCAGACAGCAACTGCAGGTTCCATCACGTATGGACTGCAGCTATGTTTGGCACGAGTGATTTGGAACACTCTTCCTGTGCCTCTTAGATCGAGAGATCTGACAATGACAATGTTTCGGCGACAGCTAAAGTAGCTCTTGTTTGATGTTGCCTTCAATTAGCTATCCCACTACTGTTGAGCAGCGCGATTATCCTAATCGTGATTCAACTACAACCGAAAATCGATAATAAAGTTCTAAAATTAGCGAAAAGACATATCTAATCTGGCTCCCATATAGAGTTATACAAGCTCAATGCATCGAGAATTTGCAAACCAAGCTCCTACAACGGTTATGAGTCCAGTATCCATCCAATCCCGAGCCAAAGACGCTGCAATGTAACATTGCTATATCCTTTTTGCTATATTCCGAAATATTTAAATTGCGATAATTTTCCAAATAATGACATAAATGTCTAAAGAATAAAATTACATCACAAAACGAGCAGTGTGACCTGTGGTCCAGAAAATCTTTTCACGGTCAAACCTACAAGTCTAGCATATATTGGCCTTAAAAATTTGAAACTACATCATTCAACACAACAAATTAAAATCCAGAAACATACACAACTTATTGAGCCTTTTATAGTAGACATCTGGAATAGTGTCGTGTTTCGGGCGAGGGAACATCGATCAAGTAATGTTAATTGAAACGGAGCGAGCGGAGTTTCCGCTCGAGCCGCTAGGAGGAAAACCCTGAAATTTTTTGTCTGTCGCTGTCATTTTTAACTGATTTTCGGATGGATGGATTCCGACAAATTTTTTGTTCATGTGATAACGATGTGCCCTTTAGTTGAACGTGACCAGCTCTGACCCCATGTTCCAGGTCAAAATGGCATAAAACAGGTTTTAAGGGTTCTTTGCCAAATCACGCCATAAGGATACCGGTATTTCGCAGCCCACATCTGGCGACATAAGCTTCGCATCGAATAATTGATAGAATCCGCTCATCGAGATTTTATACAACTTTGTTGAACATAATTTTGTGGGACCACTCTCTGCGCCCGACTATGGTTCGTCGACCCTTTACCGGAAATAGCGATTTTTCCAATTTCGCCGCGTTATGCTATTTCTTATGAGTGCTATATGGCGTACCTTCACCGTGTATAATGACCTGCAGGTAAGACAAAATTACTCACAGGTAAAAAACTATATACCTGCAGGATAACTACTCGCAGGTAGGACAAAATTACATGCAGATAGTCCAAAATTACTCGCGGTAAAATGATTACATTGCAGGTAGGGCAAAATTAGCCGCAGGTAAAAATGTTACTCTGAGATAAAAAATTACTGGACTGTTAAATATGCCTATCCGGAAGTAAATATTTTACTCGCAAGTTAAGAATTACTCCCGGATAATTTTTTACTCTTATACCTACTACAATTTAAGAATGCGAAAGTTGAGAGTAAGAATAAGGGTAGGATAAAAACTACGCGCAGGTAAAGGTAAAATTACCTGAGAGTAATTTTAAGAATACGGGCCATGGGTTTCGCCACGCGCCTCTTTGGGGATGTTGGATATGGGCCAAAGGTTTTTCAAATGTTCCCCAAAATCACGAAAACGGTAATATGCAAGTACCCGCTCGAATTATATAGATGTTATTGGTCTCAATTATTTGTAGAGCAATATACTCTATAGAGGTGAAAACGGTATGTTGCTATTGTCATTGTTTACTCGGCAGAGTTAATCGTAAAAATAGATCCGATCAATTTCACAATGATGGAAATATTATGATAAATTTTCTTCTCAGAGCACAAGGTATGAAAATATAAATGGTGCGATCAACTAACCTCATGTACTTGATCACTAATATGAACGTCATAGCGACACCAATTTGTGAAGTGTTCGCAGTTGTAATTGATAAGGTTGTATTTGGAACGGCCGACCGCTGCTGCTGCACGTCCGCATATTTCTTTGTACTTCAACGGCGATAAGCTGTGATCCTTTGAATTGTTGACACGACATAGACTGTCGAGCGCAACTTCAAATATATCATCCCTGCGAATTTCGGCAAGATCTAAAAAATTCTGTAAATTAAATTCATACACTAAATGATATTTTGGATTTCATGATCCAGTGTACAAACTTATTTTGACACAAACCTGTAGCGCAACTAATGGCTATAATTATGGAACACCATATGTATTTTTATAGAGAATGAATTGCTCTAAAAATCAGAGCAAGAACACCCGTACAGTGCGAGCGGTGGTGAGACATTGATGTTTTCATGTATTTCAGGTCTCATGGGCGCATTAAACGGTCGGTTTGACCCTACCCTGAAGAATAAATGATGACAATAGCGATTACAACACTATTACCAGCTATATAAAGTATATATTGCTCTACAACATGAGACCAATACTACCCACATAGCCAGAGTAGTTGCGCAGATAATTGAGTAAATATGCCCAAACACCATTTGAGGAAGTTGATGGTAATAATTAAGATCCGTTACGTCTAACGTTAATTCAGGAAACTCCTAGGATAAAAATATAATAAGCTTTGAAGGACTGGGTCCAGAATTGTTTTTAGTATAATCACGATGATTCATTAAATGCAATACTTAGCTGTACTGAACACTTTGATAGTAATAAGACAAAACTGCTGTGGGCCTTCGTGAAAGGAAAAAAGGGGTGGACCCTAATTGGCGAAACGCGATCCCTATCGGTGCGCTCTCCTCCTAAAACGCGAGTCTTTCGCTGACACATTTCCGACCACATTTTTGATAACGCCGTGGTACCAACAGTAATCTGGTACTGGGCAATCTACATTGGGGGTGTGGGGCCCGGCATTTTCAAGTGCGCCCCCTGGCACAATTTTGGACTCCCCCGGTTTATCGCCTCTGGGTAAAAATTTTTGTTTCTACTCCGTAAAAACATCCCCAAATGGCATAAAATTTGATCAACACGGCTTAAATTCTGTCTTGAAGCCAAAAATTTTGTAAATTTTCCCAAAATATGCTTAAAAATAGCCTTTTATCTCCATCGAAAGCGTTTTAGTAGTGTTTATGACATGATCTTTGATATTTTTTTGGCAAAATAACCACTGGCAAAATTGGAACCCCCGGTTCATGCCCTCTGGCAAAATTTTCAGTGAAATGAGAGTGCAGTGGTAACATATAATTTTGAAGACAAATTTACAGAAAATCCAGCACGGGCGCCGCAGTGACTTTTTACACCGATGTGGAAGTCCGTTTTAGATAAACTAAAAAATAGAAAACTCTTATTTAGGGACTCCTGATTAGGTCCTAACTCTCACTCGATGGGATCGCGGCAACTCACCTCGAATTAGTGGGACTCCGACGAAAGCCAAAACGTGCATCTTGCTCAGTTAGATATTTTAATTTGCATTAGCAACGTTACGCAACAATCACAGACATCAATAAATTACTCAAAAAACACAAGACGCTAATTTCCAACTTTGCAAAATAAAGTACCGTATTTGCTCTAGCTTGAACCGAATTAACTCAACACCATTACAACAGTTATGCCGTTTTATCACGATTCACCGTAGCGAAAACTGGATTACCAATAGCAATTGCACATTCAGAAACATACTCGGAAGGTAAAATTAAAAACATGCCCATGGCGTACAGTATGCTCTAAAGACGACTGTCACCTTTCGAGCGAACCAACAGGATTATAGCATACAGCTAGTAGCAGTCTTTTCTAGCGGGCACTGCAAAATTGTAAGTCTATGGATCACTTTCAAATGGATGGTATAAAAAACGTCAACGCAGCAAAATGATAAAAATGTACAAATGCGTGGCCTTAATACAAGAAAATGTACACCAACCGCTCATAAATGCGACCGATCCACAGCAAAACGTCTTCGAGCCTGTTTTACTCGTTCGGCTGTCCGATTCCCCACTAAGATGAATCAATTCTTTGCCGCCAATAAATAGACCCCAGTGCTAAACTACAACAACGTCGTGTTATACATTCTTTTGAAAACTTTAATTGTCTCCAATAAATTAAACGGAGGGGTTGTTTTTGATTATATTTCGGGCATATCATTAAAAAATTCCTAAATTTTAAAAACATATATCATTTCTTATGAAACTGAAGCAATAAGCAAAAGGTATTCTGGCAGAAGTGCACTAGCAAATTACAAAAGCTGCGGAGGTACAGACATTTGTAATACATCAAAAGCAATAAGAGTTGAAATTGCATGGATCTAAAATCAATTATCAAGCATTGCCACAACAAAAGTAAGCCAGTAAAATCAAAAGATAACACAGTGCGGATATTCCAGCCAGAACTACTACTAATTTGAATAGGAAGATATTGATGTAGACATTTGATCTCCGCAGCTGAATTACTAAATCAAACGTATCTCAGATGGTTAACGCATAATTTAATGCTTTGAGGTTGTTTGCTTTATAAACAGATGCTCTGTCTATACTAGAATTGAACGCTTTAAAATAAAATTATTGTTATGAAAGATTACCTAAGGTTTTGTGAAACGTGTTAAAATATAGTCTTGCAGTGCGTGTTACAGACCCATGGAAACAATTATCAAGCTGTGGTTCGGGAAGCTTGGTGGCTGCCCGCGACTCTCGAAGTTTTCGTACGGCACTAAATAAAGTTGAATTATGTCAATTTTGCAGTATACTAGAAATCTATGATTGAAAATGTATTTAATCCCTTCACCCTTTCTCTTTGTATATCTTCTGACGCTTATTACTGTGGCCGGAATTATTATCTTTCCGGCCAAATACCAGTTTATTAAGATGATATTCTATGTTACAAAGATATCAAATTTTATTTTTATGCGTAAAAACTTTGTTACTGGTACGCATACAATATATAAGCCATTGCCTAAGTTTCGAACTCGCAATGATAGCCTTATAGCCTGATACAAACCTCATTACGCTGACTTTCTGGTTATCAGTAGGCGTTTGGTTAATAGACTTATTTGTTGTTGTTACTACTGCAGTACAATGACTTTGCCAAATTTATCAAAAACAGCGAGCGTAGAGAACTAGAGTTGCGACAATTGCGTATAATTTTATACCCAAATTTTTCTCACAATAGCCCTGCTCGAACGATGAGCCAATCTATAAAAAGTACACAAAAGGTTGATGTTCAAAATTGACTAAATTTTTGCTTTTTTGCTTGAAAGATGGTATTATATGGTTTAACTATTAAATGTGTTGGTTTCACTGTTTCAACATTAAGTACATGCTTAACCCTGCAGTAAGCTGTAGTGGTAACTAACAACAGCTAAATCTCAGGACCAAAATATTCAAATTATCAATTTTTCAGTTTAGTTGTACGCAGAGGCTTCAAACAGTCTAAATTTTTGGGGGCTGCTCAATAAGATAAAGCAACTGTATTAGGGCAACCGCTAAGAGTACAGTGCAAAATATTTCAAGATTGTTATTTCTAAAATTCAAAACATTTCCTCTTTTTAGTCACCTGCGGAACAAATAAATGGTCGTACTGTTCTGATTTGCGGGAACATAGAACAGTGTTCCATTAACGTATTTCAATTGTATTGTTATCTTGGCATTTTAAAGGGAACTCAGGAAGCTCAACTTAAAACTTTAAAAACCACTCTAATGCAGTCTTAGCCAGCTCCAGCACTCTCTATTTTCCTTCGCTACGAAATTTTAGACCAGTGGTAACATGCATTCTGAGTATACTTTTGTAACAGTTTACAATGTACATGAGTCAATTTCATGTTTCGACACAATACCGTAATACCCAACGCGCCCATGTACAACCAAGGGAACTAGATATATAATACCAACGTCGAATATCAGCCATCTTGCTTGAACAGTTAAGGAGATAATTAATTATAAATACCAGCTTATTGCGCAATTATGGATTTAATGAGGATAAATTGGTGTACAAAATGAGACCAACAACATCCATATAGCTCGAGCGGTTGCAGACGTATTGCCGTTTTCGTGTATTATGAGTCCTATGGTAAGATTAAAAACTCTTTTTTCACATTTTTACTCTTACATCCTGGGACAGCGGCGCAGCAAAGCATTCGAAATAATCTTAGATAAGCTTATTTCCTATACAAAATTACAGCAATTTGATCCACATGTCTACACCAGTTGTCGTGACACAACAAAATGTGATTTCCCAGGCCTCCTAGTGCCCGACCCAAGCTCAAATGGATCTCTTTTCGGGGGGGTGGTGGGTGCAGGAATCGAGCTTCGCACATAACTAAAGGGCACAGAGAGCTGTCAAATCAGTCATTGCGTAAATCGGTCCGGCCAGCCAAAATAACGCTAAAAACCCAAGAACAGACATTGTCAATTTACAACACTGTTGCCGATGGTCAAATATTGGTATATATTTAGTACTTGTAGCATGACAGGACAGATAACATCCAATCTTTGGCCCAATCCCAGTTGGGGGGAAAATTATTTTACGCTTGCTATAGCACCCATCTTTTGGAAACTATGCCCCCATAGTCTCTGTACCCCCAATCATCTCTCACCCCCAAAAGAGATCACTTCGTGATCAGGTTCGCCCCTTTTGGAAACATAAACCTTGATGTTGAACTCATTATTCTATGATTTAGGATGGGTTGCTTTTTGGCTTTTGTAGGCTTTTTTTCAAACTTAAGCCGCCTTCGCTTCGCTCAAAGATTCTACCCCCCCTTAATCCCGCCATGGGTAAAAAACGTCCGCTCTTTCGATTTAGAATGGTTTTGAGGCTCTAGGATCAAAGGGTAAGTCCCCAGGGTACCCCTAAAAAGGGGTTTTTCAAAAAATGAACATTTTAAGAAGTGACGATTTTTAGAAAATTGACTATAACTTTTGAAAGGAGTGATGGATTTGGATGAGGTCTTCACCATACAATGTGGAATTTAATAGGCTTTCATATGATAACAAAAAATCGTTATAAAGTTTAGTGATGGGGAAGTTGGGGCAATGTGGGTAAGTGATGCAGGGTAATTCCGTAATTATGGAAAAAAATGAAAAAAAATTTTTTCGTAATAACACGGACATATTATATACCATTAGACGCGGAATGACGAGAGGAGTTGAATGGAGGCAATTTCGTTGCAAAATTTTGATATTGTAAGAAATTATGGGCAAATACGTGAATTTATAAAAAATTAAATTTGAGAAATTTGCTTTGTGGGAGTAACAGCTTAGTGCGGGGGGTTCGGGGGGCGGCAGCCCCCCGACTTAGGCTTAGGCTTAGGCTCAGTCTTAGGCTTAGGCTTAGGGTTAGGCTTAGGCTAAGTATATTTTGCTATTGACTATTAGAACATTATTGACTATTATAGACAAATGCAAGATATCTTACATTTATAATGGATAAAGAGCATGTAGTTGAGCGAAAAATTCCCCTTGAGGATTCGGGTTCCAGGTAAAACATGTTGAATAATTAATGGGATTACTGTTGGAATTTGTCGGTTGTTGACTGGGAAGAGAAGACACCTTTGAGAATGTCGCTCGATCATACCAAGAACCCAGCCATGTTTTCGTCGACGTAAACCACGATGATATTTTTGCCGAAAAAAAAATAGATTCGTCAATCTCAACGTCAACACCAGGGCCTCCCAATCGCAGATACTGCCAGTAGTCCCTGTCGAATGCAACCGCAATGTCTCGGCAATAGTTATACCAATCGATGACGGTATTTTTACTAACATGTAATTGCTTTTGAATCCATGTTGTAGTCTGTTTGTCGATGTAGGCTTGAATTAATAAAATTGCATTTCCAAGAGAAATGTGATGACTAGCGAAAAAAGATCCTTGCCGGATCGAATATTTTTTTCGACAAGTGGGGTGATTTGAACATCGCCATTCCCAGTCGTCACACCTACCGAAATCTCCACGCTTTGCTAGGTAACAGGGTTGGCCGCACTCGCAATCCTTGTAGTTAGCTAATAAACGTCGTCGAACAAGGTGCTTGAGAGTTGAATCATTATCAATAGTTTGTCGCGCCAGTTCAGTATACGTTATATCGAGGTCTCGAATATTATTAATCTCCACAATTTCGTTTATAGGAATTATTGTGAATTGCTGATTCTTGTGACGTCCGGGCGTTATTTATTTATCTAAAAATAAAATTAACCTTGGCTTAGGGTTTAGTAAAGTACTGTACCGGCAAACGCAGGCGAGGAGGCTTAAGGTTAGTCTAAGAGTTAGGCTTAGGCTTAGTATAAGGCTTAGTCGTAAACGGAAAAAACTGTGAAAATGAACTGCAAGGCGGAGCTAGGGCCGACAATTGTCTGCCGTCCCTGATATGTGAAGAACGACAAGTCGGAGAGGTCTGCCAATGGCACCAATCGACTCAGGAGGGCGGATTTAGTATAAAAGATGTCATTTCAGAAAAATTACATGGTTGGTTGAATTACTCCCCCCAACTGGGATTGCGCCCAATCTTTTTCATCTCTAGTGGCTTACACGGAGTAACATAGCAACCACAACGCAGACTTCAAACGGCCTTGTAAGGAAGTTCAAGCGTATGACTGCAAACGTATGTGAAGACGGATATCTTTTAGGGTTAAATAAGGCATTCGAAAAAAGTGTCTATAACTTATACGGCATCTACAGATAGTTATTCGACGACAGATATATCCTGGAGTAAGGTTAACTTAACCTCTCCAGATATTAGCATTATTCCACAGGCCATGACGAAGAATTAGGTCGCTATATGCTGGAAACTATGTTTCCTCATCGAACATTATATTACTTCGAAAAATACTAAAACTTTAATACCTACCCGATAAGTTCCACGGTCAAACTCGATGCGATCCCCAGGGTAAAGTTTTTGATCGACTAAGTTTCGCGCAAGCATCCAATCACTCACTCGACCTGGTTCCGGTTCGCGCTCTAGACTGCTAAGATATCCACCCATTAAAGACAATTACACGACGTGTGTGAACGAGAACGAATTGTAGTAAAATTAGTAGACTACATTGCTACGCTGAAAGAACTGTACAAGAAACAGAATGAATAAGACGTTTTCAATATGTTTAACTGCCGTTGTCTAATACGTATAATACATTTCAGCGCTTTACAAATCAAAAAAGTTTACCACCACATTTCACCAAATACAACAAAGATAATTTTGGCCACAGTTATCAAAAGACCTACAATAACCTCCATATTACCACAGTACTGGCCAGAAATGAGTGCCACATTTCGAACGAACGAACATCGAACAGAAATCGAACAAAATTTATTTATTTTCTAACAAACTTCGAACAAATTTAAAAAAGTGCGTCAAAGTTTCGAACACGACTCGAACAAAATCCGAACACATTTCGGACAAATTTTTGAATTTATCCAGCGAACATGGAACGAACAGCAATCATTTCAGGCGAGTACTGTATATTATCATATTTTGCGATTAATCGCAAAGAAAAATTTTCATTAACTCTCACATTTTGACTGGTTTGAGAAAAAAGCGAAATACAACTTTAATTATGATTATGAACCGGTACATATCCTCGAAATTCAATCAATTTCGCTCGCTACGCTAGCGAATTTCAACTAAGATGTCTTAGTATCGCTGAGACGTTGCAAACATAGAATAGAAATCAGTAATCTTTGTTTCCAAAACGAAATCCTTGCTTTCCATAAATTAGTGTAAAGCGCTGCTCCAGTAATGTATATAAGACGCTGTCAGTAAATAGTTTATATATATTATGTATATGTGTGGCTGGGAACAATAACACAACTACTTCAGATATCTCTGTGTTCCCTTTCGCTGGAAATTTTTACATGATGGGTATGAATTAGGACCTGGTACCCCAGAGGGTGGATAGCAACGAAATTTTAAAACTACAAGTTTTAAAAGACTGTTAACAATGGTCTAAGAAACGGTGTTAAAACACAATTTTTCAACCAATTTTTTACTTAATTTAATCTATTTTTGTGGTGAGAATGGGATTTTTGAATTCTGGGTGTTAATGAATTTTTTTTTACTTTTCAGGTGGGGAAATATTGGCACTTAAGCGGACATTGACAATCAGTGCACCGTGTGAGTTTCTGCCACAGCAATAGTTTTGTACTTTACAGTTAAAACCAGAATTTTTCCGAATTTAGTAGTCAGAGTTGCTACGTAAATACGTTTTGCGATAACATCTCCCTAAACTTTATGTAATACATGTCAGAACTAAACTAAGAGTATGTGAATTTAGTATATGGTTGAAGAAAAATTACATATATATAAGTGTTCCGGCGAAAATGTTTGATTAGTCGACCGGCATGTGTCCCTACAGACCTTCCCCATGTTGAACCAGTACATAACACTCTCAAATTGGTTACAAAACTGATTTTTGTATCGATCACGGATACAGACGCTCTATATACGGCCTTAATACATATTCCTATAAAGCTAGCATCTGAAAATGCCATAACCAATATATTTCCGTTTATAGAGGAACTTGCCATGAGAACTCTGCCCACAGTCATTCCACAAATTCCGTTACTTATGCAGCTATGCAGCGCCGGGCGAAAGGACCAGCGCAAGGCACGATTCCTCCACATTATTGGCTTTCTGTACGTCAACCCAACCCACGAACTGTCGCATATAGCAGCTTTACAACTAAGGTGATGTGGGGGGAGGAATGGCTCAGTCGGTAGAGCGGCTGCTTGTGGATCAAAAGGTGGGGAGATCGCGGGCTCAAAATTCACCCCAGCTGAACTGTTCAGCGGCTATTTCTGACATGTTTTCGTCTTCAAGCTCCTACCGCTATATTTAAAACATAAGTATGCTACGTAAAACTAAACGACTATACCACATAGGCAAGTTTCCAACCTATATAATATCCTATGCGCTGGGCTTTAAGCTACGATACAGTGCGCCTTTTACACTACTGAATAGTATTTATTATATGATATATATTTAGATTGTCGTATTGAGATCTTAAATTTAAGATCGATCTCGATTTGGTTTAACACAACAGTAATTTAATTCACCATTTGGCCCTGTCGTGTTTTACACAAAAACATTAAGGTGAAAGCACAGACTACCCTATCTAAAATCACTTGCCTAACTAAAAAGAGAAAGAAATTTTATTTGAAAAAAAGTTATATAAATAAGATCAGAATAGAGACGAAAACAAATAATAAAATTATTAATACACATAAGCACAACAACACATAATAATAAACACATAACTGAGCGGAGCGAAGCGTTTCTGTTTTCGTCAAATGGAGTAAAATCGGATAAGTCTGTCCGTCCGTCCGTCGAATTCGTCACTACTGGGCCGATTAAATGTTTTTTGACAGGCCTAATATTCTTCAGGTTTAAGAGATATAGTTTTGTCAAAATTAGTTTTAGTTAATTAGTAGTAAAATAGTCAATTCGTAATGAAATAGTTAACCGTGTTAGCTCATTTTTAGCATTTTCAAACAGAAATTGCTTACTTTTCGATGAATAATCAGTGTAAAGCAATTATTTTGGTGCATATTATACATCTCGCGGTGCCGACTACGAAATGAAAAAATTGCGCTCGAGTGTTATCGATGTCGTTTATCACGGATATGGCATTTTTGAAGCGCTTAGACTTGGCCGTAACACCAAATTAGTTAATGTTATAAAAAATTTTAAAATTGCCCCAACTTGCTCCAGGCACTTTTTGTAATTACGCTTGCTGCAAATAAAACTTTTTAAGTTTTGTTTAAAAATTAAAGTAATTTTAAATTTTTGTTATTAAAATATGTGATCTTCAGATTGTGTTGGTATTGTTCTGAAATTCACTCTTAAAGACAAATCGTTGTATGAAAAATCAAAACTGTCGTTTGACGGTGATACGTGGCGGAATACTCTTTTTTCGTGCCGATTTGACGGAGTTCTTTCGCGAAATCTTCGGAGATTAAACATTCGGGCTTGATCTATAGTAACTACATGAGACACACCGTGTTTGCAAACAGTGTTTTGACGAACAATTTTGTTAATTTTTGTGGTTTAATTTTTGGTTGCGAAAGCTTCGGACCACTTGGAAAGATAATCCGTAAAGCATACATTACACTTGTTGCCTTTCGAGCAATATGCCTATAATATCTATGCCGAGCATACGTTTGGGCGCTAAAGCTTTTATAGGCTGTAGCACATTTCTTCGACGGATCGTATTTGGAGCGCGTCGCGGTATGCATGAATTTGTACATATCAACCTTGATATTTGGCCAAAAATATTTTCTGGTCATTTTTGCATATATCTTATATAAACCTAAATGTCCGCCATATTTTTGTATGATAATGCTCGATCAACATGTGCCTTAAATCAGGTGACACCAGGAATTGAAATTCCCGCGATTCAACGTTTCCAGACCAATTTTCCTACCTATTGATAGTGACAGAGGTGTAGTATGACAAGGATTGTAATAACTTGGTGTCAACATATTCCGCCACCCGGCTAGCCCTAATTTGAGTCGAAACAAATTCTTAATGCCATAAATGATGTGCTAGGACGTACGTAGCCTGGAAATATTGAGCTGTAAATGCAATTTAGGTTGTTTAGAGTCCAACACGAGCATTTCCTGCATTTTCAAATGTTTCAATAAGTTCAGAGTCTACGAACTCGATCGCCAGTAGTTTGTCTTGATTAACTTAATTACATTCACCAGTTCATAAAGAGCCCACGTCCCCTTGTTACAGCTCGTTGCGTGATTCTTTTTGAACGCGCCTTAATTTTGCTTCGTGACCTGCATAATCTTCTGCATCACTACCGAAATGTTTTAATTCCGTGCAGTTGTACCATTTTAGACGATGAGTTGCGCTACATACCTTTACCAATAAGATATTCGGGAAGTTGACCTCGACCACACGGAAGAGTCTACCGAATTCCGGGTGATACGACACCACTATAAGGGGCCATCGATGATTTATGCCGATTTACTAAAACAAGATCGCCGTTCTTTTCTTTTTTTCTGAGCTCTCAGATCGAAATACTGTTTATACTATTTTTCCCTAAGAATAGTCTTTTCCGCGTTTGTTTCCATGCTACCGTTAATTTGTCGATTAACTGTGGTGAGTATCATTCGTCTGTTGTTGCCGTTAAATATCCATGGATTGGGTTTACTGTAGGTAAATCTGGATCGCGGTCATGTAATAAGAAGAATGGGGTTTCACCGGTTGAAGCGTGGACGGCAGTTCTGTATGCAAAACATAGTGGTTCCAGGAATTCATCCCATTTGTCAGGAACAAATTCTGTTTTTGGGTTATGCATTGCTTTGAGCGTTTGGTTCCCTCTTTCGACCAACCCACTCACGTGGTGATGATATGGCGCGGTATACACATTCTTTGTAAAAATTTGCGCTAATTCTTTCTTGAAGTTTTCGGCAGTAAAGGAAGGGCCTTGATCGGTTAATACTACTCGGGATACTCTATGTCGACACAAAATTCTTTCAATGAAGAATTTTGTAATTATGTTAGCCGTTTGACTCCTCGGGACATTTCGTGAAGTAATCCATGAAGCAAATGATATACTTGTTGCCTGTTTGCGTTTGTGGTAGAGGACCAATAATATCGATGAGTGCTAACGCTTTGATCGGTTGTAGTGGGTTTCTTCACATGGGACCCTGGCTAAATTGGGTGCGTGGAATACATTCTTCTATGTGTTGTCTTAGATCGCGGCCAGAAGAACTTTCTCGTTATGTTCGACCATACCTTCTCAAATCCTCCATATTCGTATAACGGTCGTCGAAAATCAAAGGGCATCACGATTTGGAATTCTTAAAGTTCAGTTTGTTATGGTCGATTTTCCTGCTCAATAGATACAAGTTACCGCTAAAGATGATGAATTGATGTTCATGCGTTACAATCCATCTCTTTTCGAATTAAGGAGTTGTATCCAAAAATTCGTTGTGCTCAATGTAGTGTTTGAAAGAGTGGATGCACGGGTCTTCGTTTTGTGCGCGCACCAGTATTTCTGGTGTCCATGGTGGTTCGAATCTAAAGTATTCTGAGTACATCTCCGCATCATTTGTTTCTGGCTCTTCGGGTACGTCTGGTTGATCTAATTCGTTTTCTGATTAAATTCTTTCATCTTGTCGTTCCACTTCTATGTTTTGTTCCGACATTTGATTCGTTTCTTCCGACTGTTCAACTCGAACCTTGATTTTTGGTCGCTTTCGGCGTTGTAATATTGGTTGCTCAGTTTGACTTTCTTGATTCTACAATACCAGTATGGTGTCTTCATCTGAGGTTTCGCCTGCAATTTCGAGTGGTTGCTCTTCTTCTTCAATGCCATCCCTAACTGACATTACGCTTTCAGTTACTAGAGTGTTTTCTGTCTGTTGTTGTTCATTTCCTTTTTCGCTAGATTTCCCCTTAGGTCCGTTCTTTGTTTGACCTTTCTGACATCGTAAATATTTTCTTCCTTGAGGATTTTTCTTCACCATTGTCGTAAGTTCTTTTGACTGTTTCGATTGTATACCTTTCGTTCTCCGCTAGTAAGTAGTTCTTTGCCTCTTCTTGATGTTCGATGCCGGACCATTGCCTGTCTTCTCTTTAGGTTGGTTGTACTACTACCTCCGTTTCCAATATTAGAGATATTCCTGAATCGGATTCTTCCTGATCCACTGCAGCTGTTCGATACTTTTTCATTCTTTGGTTTCCTTTTTCGTTGGTCTTTTTAAGTTCTTTTCCTTTCTGCTTCTTTGGTTTTTATTTGAATCGCGTGAAGTTTGTTTCCGCCTGTTCTTTTGATCGTTAGCGGTTTGTATTAACTCTTTACTTGTTAACCTTCTGATTTCAAATTCTCGGTTCCGGGGACTACTCTTGACATACAATCGACATTTTCCTGGTATCGCCAAGGCTTGTATACGATTGTATATTCGTATTAGAGAATAGAGCCAGTCTCACGGTCATTTGCTCTAGTGGTCATTTCATGTTCAGCATTTGGACCAACGGCGCGTGATCCGTGATGCTGGTTGTATGGTTTCCCAATAACTATGGCCTCAAATGTTGGACCGCCCGAATTACTGCTAGGCATTCATGTTCTGTGATTGAACACCGGGTTTCTTTACCGCGATCTTATTACTTTCATAATGGATTACGTGTTCATTTCCCGTTTTGTCTTCTTGCGACTCACGCACCCTAATCTAATATATTTCTACATATCTAATACATCGAAATTATAATATATATTTTATACAATATTATTTATTGTTATATATTTTTATCTATATATAGAAAATTCTATAATTATTTAACGATATACTTAAGGAAATTGTATGCTTCTGTTCCTGCTGCTGCTGTATTCCAACTACCTCATGTAGTTGGGCCATGTGTCATATAAATATGACCCATAACTAGTGGCAGTTGGACCTTGCAATTTTTATTTCCATTAAATACGGTGACACTCATAACTAAACAACAGCTGGTCGTATCGATGTCGGCCAGGGCTCAAAATTTTGTATGGGCGTAAACTGCAGCGATAAGCGATATTGAGACTTGGATTGCTCGCTCAACATCTCTACCTATTGTCGCTGAAAACCGTATTTTCATGGCTTTGCATTGTTAAACTTGTAAATTTGCGAATTTTTGTTTTAACGCCTGTGTGCTCCGGTACAACTTCATGTGTCCTTTTTACATATTGGGATATAAAATTTTTTGGCAAGATGAGACCGAACAACTCATCTTTTCAACCCAATTCCAATTCTTTGGATCTCATCGAGTATTTGTTCCGCTTAGGCATAAATATTAATTGTTCCACGTATTGAACGCTGTCTTTTCGAGCAACTATAGTTTTATTGAAATTAAGGCATAAAAGATAATTCAGTAGTTACTAGGAGTCCCTACTGTAGTTACGATCTCGCCACTAGGGGCGTTTAGCATTTAATTAACATGTATTAACTTTTCACTTTTACTTTCGATATTTTATTCTTTTAGGTTGTTCTAAATTCAGCACGTTTTTATTGTGACTTAATTTCGTTATAGATCGGATCGCTTGATCAAGCTCGTTTTTCCGAATCGAATGGTGCGGGGGGAATAGCGGGTGCTTCGTTGGAGGTGGGTGTGTGGGGACAGGGAGCTTATATTTTCAAAATTATTATGGCTCAAAATATTCCCTAATGCTTGGCAATCTTCCAACAATTTTTGCCAATCTTTCGCCGATTATCGTTAAACTTTACCACGTCGTTTCAGCGGGGCGATGACCGGAACCTGGGGGGGGGGCGGGAGGGGGGTGAACTACCTCCCAGACGGGGATCGACACTTCGCACCATTGTCCTACGCATCTGCTAAATAGTCCACCGATTGATTGGCCTAGTCCCCGTGTCTACGCCCATCCCTGGTATCAGTGACATACTAAGAGGAGTGCGGGGACACCTAATACCGGAGACCACTCTGGATGTGCAACTGATTTTCAAGCTCCCCTCTTTAAAAACGTCTACGCCAAATTTCGAAATGACACTGTATAGTCTCCAGCTGGATCTCCCTCTACCTACAGTCACGTAGTAATGTTAATTAAGGCATCGGACATCTCCCTTTACATCGGAAAAGTCGCAAGACAAAAGTTCTGGGGGCACATCTGCCTGCTACTATGCCATACTGGAAGACCAAAGCATATGTTGTTTATGATTTATTGTCAAATTGGATCCTGTATGTCGTATTACGACAAAATTAGCTCAGAATTTCATTCAAATTTGTTAAATTTATTTGTTAAGTTCATATAAGCACATAGAATACCTACCAGCTGAGTTGTCAACAACTATAACTGAACATTTGTAGGATACTTGCTGTACATTAACCCTTTGCCGCGTCAATTAATGTGTGACTTCGACAACGCTGAACAATCGTATGCCGCAGCGGTGCCTTGTTCCTGGATTGTTTGACTGCGAGCCTCATACCCAAGCTATCACGCTATTTAGAAGTAGTTGCTCAGTTCCTTAAGGAACATCGCAGACCGAAGGAATTGCAGCGCATGTGCAAGCGCACGCTGTGCTACAATCTCGATTAGCGCACTGCTTCACAATGTACGCTGCATGACATTATGCGGGAAAGTGCTAATTCCTCGTGTAAGATTCCTACAGCATTTGCATGGTTAAAGCATGTCTCAATAAAACTAAAATCGTTTTAACAAAAAATCAAACCACGTGGTGACAGTCATGTATATTTGGCTACTGTTCGACGGGTGCTGCTAAAATTTTCAACATCAACAGCACATTTATAGTTGGCTTAGTAGCTCATAAAAGACGCGGCTATTAGCACATTCGGAAAGCTCGTTAATTTCTACATTTTATATAACTAGCAGCGTATGCGTTTTAAACAACTGCAGAACTTTTCAAAAAAGTTGTCGTTTTATTAAATCTGAAAATCCCACTGTCCCAATGCTGAAAGATTTAAAAATGCTATATAAACCCACAAACAAGACAAAATTTAAAGTAACACAACAATAATGTTCCATAAGCGAGCATCAAAAATTTATATAAACGCTTAATCAATGCGACTAATTTCAGTTAGCCTGCTAAATAGCAGAAAGGCTAAATACCTACTCGTATTCTAAAACGAAGATAAAAAAAAATTTACGGTATTATTAACAATGACTCTCTTATGCCCAATGACTCGTCATGTAATTGCTGACACGCATGAATGGATTATTTCTTCTGTACTTATGTACTATCTAGTGAACCACAACTGTGGGAATGGGTAATGCAAATTCTGCAATGAAAGAAGACTCTGTCGAGGTTAATTCTAGCCAACGACAATTGTAGCCCTACTCTTATTTTACAACACTACAGATAAAACACCATTACTCCTACTTGCCAGTAAAAACCTTACCTGTGTGTTAAAAAATTAATCGCATAAAAACTTTCCTGCATGAAAAAAATTATCCACCAGTACGGTAAATTTTACTCGCAGATAAAACATTACTTGCAGGTAAATAATTACCTGCAGGCAGGACAAAATTACCCGCAAGTAAAAATTACTTGCAGGTAATTTTGAATAACTCACAGGTAATTTGAAATCACTTTAAGGTAAAACAGACTACCTATGGAGAGCGTATCCCGTTCTTAGAATATCATAAGCGGTGGATAGGGTTAATTACGATGGAAAGTAGGATAAATTTACTAGCAAGTAGATCTAAGAATCATCTGCTGGCAGGGGCTATCTTATTTGAGAGTAGTAATCGTCACAGGAAATTTTCTCCCAGTTAGGTCCCGTTCTGGCATGCAAGAATATTGTATCGTCCTTCACTGACTGCTGCACATTCTGCCGACATCGGTTCTCATCAGAGCAGGGCATGGTCATTGTGATGTCTGAAGTGAAACTGAACGGAAAACGCTTCTATCGGGACAAAAACACAGCGGATTTCGAAGCTCTTCGGGATTCCAGCGTGCGTTATGAGTACATCGTAAGCGTATCTTATCGATTGATACCACCCATCGATCTAGAAGCCGTTGAATGTTACTGGAAATCACTAAAAATCGCCGCCCTCAGTGCAAAGGACGTCACACTTTTCCAGAATCGTTCATTAAAGAGAGTGTACTGGGTAACTGATGCAACAATTGCTGTGTCAGAAACTTCGGCACAGACCAAAATCATAGCAAAGACGCTAAAGTCAAATCGATCCTAAGACAACATCTCGCAGATAATCTGCGTAATGACCCGAAACCGCACCACAACAACGTCACTCCGGGTTGACTCAGGCTGCTGCTGTTCGCTCTATGGAAAAATTTTCGGGTTAAAAAAGAAGCTTTTGCATCCACTGCGTCGAACATAGGAAATATTGCGAGATGTATCGCAAATTCACTCGTCATGGAAACCGTCAAATCAAATCGCTGGCACCAGCAGCACGGTGCCTATCAGAACAAAATCGATATGTTCGTTGACTTAAAACCGGTATTTTGGTTTCATTCTATCCGTCTGTGCTACCAACCACATCCACCCGTTATAGGCATTTACAGATTTTATTGGGTACATCTGGTTAACTATATGCACTGCGATTCTTGTTTATCTCTGATTAAATTCTGAGTGAATGAAACGAGCAAGGCGAAGAAATTTCACGGGTTTATTTCAGGGTTTTTTAGGGTGATACACATAACTCAACTTCGGTTGGACGGATTGCCTCGTGCGATAGGTCGTTTGAAAGCTTGAAATCTATAATTATTTCAGTTAGGTACGAAGCCCGATTCCAACAGCTTCCCAACGAAAAAAACAGACCAAACGTGCTCGACCAAAAAATCATATTATTTACTGTAACTCGGCAACCGTGTTGATACCAGGCTCAAATTAGGCTCATTGTGTATAGGAAATAAGTCTATATAGAGCCATGTATAATGCTTTGCTACGCGATTCTCTCAGAATGCAGGATATGGGTCACGGCGAGATCTAAAATGTATCCAAAATACACGAAAATAGTAATACCTTCGCCGCCCAAGCTATAAATGTGTTTGGTCTTATTTAGAACAGCATTTCATCCTCTAAATACCTGCAAATACTGTGATGTCATTTTCATTATTTTGCTGCATGGTTGGGTCAAAAATAGTTTTTCAATGGTCCCATGGGACCAAAATACACGAAAATGGTCACATTCCACCAACCGCTGCAGCTATATGTTTGGTCTCATTCTGTAAAGTAAATCAGCCTCTATGTAGTTGCAAACGGTGTGCTGCTATAGTAATTACACTGCAAGGTTGGGTCAAAAGGGTTTTGCGTGGGCCTATGGGAGCCAAAATACATAAAAATGGTAATATCTCTTGAACCGCTGGAGCTATATAGTAAGTTTTGCCTCAATCTGTAGAGCAATTCATCCTGTGATTGAAAATTTCGAGTACAATAATCGGTATATGTTGTTAACTATTCCAACAACGTAGCTAAGATTCGGTGGCTCATTTTGTAATCTAATGCTCAACATTGCTATGCATATCTCTCTAAATTACATATTCAACACTCAGAATTCACCACATTGGCGATAAGACAACAATATAGTTTATCCTCTACAATTATATACTATGAATTTTGCGTATTCTTTGTCAAACTCAAAGAACACTAAAATCTAACATAGCCTTATTTGCGAGCACTGAGTTTTATCACTGGGGAAAAGTGTTGTGCGTTTAGATTTCAAGTTTGCCAGTTGCAAAAATGTTAAACTATCGCACAGATAACTGAATTCCATTAGCCAAAATCATTTTCATAAATTGTAAATAATTTGTCAACATTGAGAAATACAATTCTATTATTGGGATGCATGTGCATCGTATTATATTTACGTGGAATTCAATCAACAAACAGTGCAATATAGAGACGCAAATTTAGAATCATTTTGTGCTACCCTTAAGCATCATTCGGAAATTGTTTTTTATTTCGCACAAATTCCTCAACTTCTTCTGTCCATCCTCGAGCAACCGTTTGAGCAGCCGAATTTGCTGGAAATAATTCGTTAAAAATTCTTCGGTACAAACATTCTTCTTTGTCCCGCGGTGGATTAACAGCATCAACTTGTGCCTGACACTCATTTAGCTCATTGTCGGACACTATCTTCTCAGCGTATGCAGTCAGTGCCGTTGTCCATGACATGCCAACTCCGGAACCAAAGCGATCTTTCACCCGCCATAAAACCTCGTCCGGCAAATACTTACCACCCAATTCTGGATTATTTTTGTCGACGTCAAATGCTTGTCGAAGAATATATTTTTCCATACGTCCACTTGCTTTAATTTTAAGCTCCGGATCAATGCTCATTGCAATGTCGACAAACTTATGATCAAGGAATGGTACACGGGTTTCAAGACCGAATGCAAACGGTATCTTATTGTTGCGACACAGACCATGTTTGTTCATGGCGGCCAGCGACGCGATCAATTGTGTTTGCAACACTGTTGCTCCGTCTTCGCTATTGTTGCATGATCCAAATATTTTATAACCGGCAAATAATTCATCTGCGCCTTCGCCAGTTAAAACCATCTTGATCCCGAGAGCCTTAATTCGGCGTGCCTATAAACATAGTTTTTCGACTTAACCATTTCATTCGTATATTGACACATTTGTCGCAGCGTACAGTGCGTGACAAGGTAATTACCAAGGTTGTCGTTCGGCGTGCGTTTATACCTGCATTGCTGTTCGTTCGCGTTTGAAGTTCCTTAAGGAACCGAGCAACAGTTGCTAAATAGCGTAGTAGCTAGTGTACAATGCTTTCACCCACTGATCTATGTTGAATCCGAGCAAGGAGCAAAAGTTTGTTTAAGATTGCACAAGCTACGCTTTGGTTTAATAAGGAAAGGGATAAAACAATAAAGAAAAAATCTGTACTACTGAGATAGTCTTATTAAATGAAACAAATCATTAAACGATGTTCTTAAGTAATGATGGTGTAATATTTTATACGCATAAGCATGATATATACTAGTAACTCTATCGAGATTGTAGAACGTAGTGATATATACACCTACGCCTACGCTTTTTGCGTGCATATCAAATCAGCTCTCGATAGCATTCGTCGATATACTATATGTGGACATCACACAATACCAGCACAAGGTACAACAAAACTAACACCGGCAATGAGTTTCCCATGCCCCAAAACCCCCAGGTGCAACTTATCAGCCGCCTAAGACGTCAGAACAAATTTTCAAATTTTGGGTCGAGGAACAACGAGGGTACCTCAAACCCCATAACTCCAGAACCGGAGCCTTAATCGAAAAACAAAAAAGAGCCGTCCAGATTTATCATTTTACTATGCAATAAAACCAACCAGAGAAAGAAATTCGAATGTTAAGACTAGTAACTCTATCGAGATTGCAGAACGTAGTGAAGCATGGGTAGCATGGGTACACCTACGCCTACACCTTTTGCGTGCACATCAAATTAGCTCTCGATAGCATTCGTCGATATGCTATATGTGGACATCACACAATACCAGCACAAGTTACAACAAAACTAACACCGGCAATGAGTTTCCCATGCCCGAAATCCCCAAGTGAAACGTTTCACCCGCCCAGGACGTCAAAACAAATTTTCTAATTTTGGGTCGAGGAACAACGAGGGTACCTCAAACCCCATAACTCCAGAACCGGAGCCTTAATCGAAAAACAAAAAAGAGCCGTCCAGATTTATCATTTTACTATGCAATAAAACCAACCAGAGAAAGAAATTCGAATGTTAAGACTAGTAACTCTGTCGAAATTGCAGAATGTAGTGAAGCATAGGTACACCTACGCCTACACCTTTTGCGTGCACATCAAATTAGCTCTCGATAGCATTCGTCGATATGCTATATGTGGACATCACACAATACCACCACATGTTACAACAAAACTAACACCGGCAATAAGTTTCCCATGCCCGAAAACCCCCAAGTGAAACGTTCCACGCTCCGCTCCGCTCCGCTCCGGATCGCTCCGCTCCGAAATATACTCTACGAATTAGACTTGTAACCTCATTATACTATATGTAACCATATTAAGCTCTAGCCGCTAAGCTAAAGCTTTACAACATTTAGCTATTTCTTATTTTCATACAGATACGAAGGATAATGCTTGATGGACGCACCAAGCATTGTATTTGTTCATTGTACCAATGTATCAATATGTACCACCAATATACCTAATGGAATGCAACGCATAATGTGACCACCATAAGTATGGGCTAGTCTCCAATATAAATGCGTGACGGAATCCTTGATCTGATAGATTTTGTTTCAGCAGTAAAGTTTCTGTGCGGAAACTATTGTCAGTAGAACATTTTACTATGCTCAATGATCTAACTTTTCATATACGTGCTAGTACACCGGCTATCAATACTGTAGTGCCATTTTTACAACTAGTACATAGAACAAGTGGTCTATGGATCACTCGCTATACAGTATTCCTGATTAGTTAGTACATTACTGTTGCAATTTTGCTACTTCTTCATCCAAATGTTGTTTAGTTATTGCTCATCGTCGTCTCATTGAGCATTCCTCGCAATTCGATAACCCGTCGGCACGGCTTGCAGAAGCAAGAACTCCACATTCTTTGGTACTGTGGTAGGTGTGGTCTCTCCGAATTATCATGAAGAAACCCTAGTTTCGTCACATTTTCTGGTAGTAAACGATTCGGGTAGGGTCCGGTAATTCAGACCCGATGAGACCTCTGGCGCCAGCTAGCAAACACATAAATTTATACCGAATTATACTTAGCACATGCACAACCAAACAAACGAAAAACATTGTGATCAATTTCTTAGTAAAAAATAACTGATTACAGCACCAACTCAGTAGACAGGTTAATATGAACACATGTTTACGAACGAAGTACAACAATTATTTATGTAATATATAATAGCATTTTTCTTGCTTTTTTAAATTCATTTTAATTATTACCTATATATAGCTGCTCACAATAATTGTATGTTAGGTACGCAATGCATTTGTGTGTGTCGGCCGGCAAGTATCTCAGGTGGACAGATTTTGGTTTCATAAAGTTAGGAGCTAGCTTACGTATAAAACATCTATTTAACTTAAAAACAACAAAACGGTTGTCGGCATCTCAAGATCGTTGAATTTTGAGCCGGAGCGCACCAAAATAGTGGAGCGCTCCACTTTCGAGCGGAGCGCTCCGCGCTCCGGAGCGCTCCGTTTTCAACAGGAGCGCGCTCCGATTTAGTCGTAGCGCTCCGCTCCGAAGCGCTCCGCTCCACATCCCAACCCAGGACGTCAGAACAAATTTTCTAATTTTGGGACGAGGAACCATGAGGGTGCCATACCTCAAACCCCATAACTCCAAAACCGGAGCCTTAATCAAAAAACCAAAACAGAGGCATCAGCATTTATAATTTTACTATAAAATAAAGCCAACAAGAGAAAGAAATTCGAATGTTAGATAAAAATAACCTTGCTTCCGTGAAGGGTACTAAAAACCCTCATTTTGACCTCTGACCCCCAACCATGGGACGTCATACCCCCGTACCCATGGAACCATGGGTCGCAGAGCAAACCCGGCACCGGAAATGAGGTTCCCATGCCCGTAAACCCCCAGGTAAAACTTATCAGCCGCCCAAGACGTCAGAACAAATTTTCAAACTTTGGGTCGAGGAACCACTGGGGCGCCATACTCCGGTACTTCAAACCCCATAAATCCAGAACCGGAACCTTAATCGAAAAACAAAAAAGAGGCATCATTTTACTATGAAATAAAACCATCCAGAGAAGAATTCGATAGTTAAGATAAAAATACCCTTGCTTCCGTGAAGGGTACTAAAATGGGGTCAAATGGGGCCAAAAACCCACATTTTGACCCCTGCCCCGGAAACAGACCTCAAATCAAAAACGCTCGGGGATATACACGGTAAATCGACTATGCCGGTTCGAATGAGCCCAAGATCATGAAAATCGGTTAAGGCGTTCTCGAGTTATGGCCGATCACACACACACGCAGACACGCACACGCACACACGCGCATACACACACGCACGCACACACACGCACACACATGCGCACACTCACACACGCACACGCACACCCACGCACACACCCACACACGCACACACACACACGCGCGCGGAATTTAAAAGATTTCACCCCTGCAAGACACAATCTCCACTACATTTCACTACGTTCTGATAAAATACATAATATTTTATATCTATAGATATGCCGAAAGAAGGTGTCTGCTTCTCCTGCGTCCACTGTACTGTCTCAAACTTATATGTATTAGTTTTATGGTCAGTCATTCAAAAGGATGTCCAGCTTGGTTATTGGACCGTAACTTTTACATCTTCGGATAAAATCGGGTTATCTTTTTTATTGAATACCTCATAGCTGGGTTATACAATAGTATGGTTTTTAGGCTAGACACGACAACACTCCGAACAAGCTACCCTGTCGGAAACACATACTATGTGTCAAGAACTTTCGTTTGAAAACAAAAAAGTTTTCTTCTTAAAAGAAGAATGTCACAGCAGTCATATTGCTATTAACAATAGAATTTATGCGCCTGGACTACATATAGTTATTTAAATATAAACTTTACGACGGTTCAGCATAATATATGGTTTTTGAAACATGTCAAATTATTTGACTTCAGCGTTTGCGAATATGCTGTCTATGAAATAGCAAGAATGAATTCAGACCTGGTAAAGTTGATAATATAATTTTCGATGTCATCAATTCTCGGAATTCCTAAATGTTTTCATCTCAATTGTAGTCAACAAATCCGACACGTTTGCTGCATGCCATTTTTGCCTGGCATGCAGACTCCAGCGGTCGGATCTGAAAAGGCTTTGACTATAACAGATACGTGCAGTGCAGTGCAACCAAAGCTGCAATGCACACTCTGACAAAAGGTGAAATCAATGTCACAGCCTGACGGCTGTGACAAAAATGGTTAGCAAATATCCGAAAACAGCACAATTCAACATAACAAGATCGACTCATTAAAAAGGGAAATCTCACAATTTACAATTATGCTAGTTCGTGTACGTAAGATATTCGTATCTAAGCTAGTTTGTATATTTATTCATTGTTTTGATCTTTCTTCTACTTTATTCCCCGGTACTTTTATCTACGGGTGTACCGCTAGGGTATGTTTTGAAAGCTTTTCCTAAAAATACCCCAGTGGTGCACAATTAACGTTATTGTTGCTAAAATCTAGCGGAGCCACGAATCATTTATTCATAACCTTTCAGCCATGGGAATCCATGACTTGGACGGATTTAGGTCATTACTCAGGGTTGTGTTTTCTATGGTTTCCCTCATAAACTTATAGAAGGTCATCATAAACTTAAACAAATTACAATGGTGGTGTCATTAAAGTAGTTATGGCTAAACTTTGAAGGGTCAGTCTATCATTGGGTCACAACTTGAGAGCCCTTCGAGACAGTTATGTTTTATCTATTTTCTTATTGCGGTCATTAAAGATTTGACTTTCAATCGATATTTGAGGTGCGCTGCCAACTTTAGCTAAGGTTCGACTTGAGAAGTGAAGACTCGCGTAGGTCAAAGGCCAACGGCAGTGATCTAGCGCGAAACTGACCGAATTCCCGTAGGCTGAGTTTCGCGCTAGTATCTATATACAACTTTAAATGTCACATGTTGGTGTGTGCGCTGATCTCCATTCGTGACATTTGGAAACCATGGCTTTAGAAGCATAAACCATGAAGGGATCCATCTGATGATAAGAAAGCTGTGTTTACTTAACGAGTAGGATTGTACTTATTTTACAAGCGCGTGCTCGTAGGCAACGTGTCCTTTGTCTCTGACACAAGAAGATTGTGAGCCAAGGTGAGATCCAACATCTGAATTCATAATCTTTAGACGTCCATCGAACACCTATAATATGCTAAGTGTCATATCTACATATACTTCGCGTCTCGAGTTGCGAGATACCAACTACTGCCCTGATTACACGAAGTTTTTTAATTAATTTGTTTTATAATTTAATGGTCTACGAATATAGTTGGCCGAAAAGATGGGAATCGAGACGACGAAGATTGGGTGTTCGATCTTCGCTTAGCACCGCACGCAATAGAAACGAGGACCAATATCACTATTACCGGACGCTAAAATTGGTTATATTCAGGAATCCATTCCAGAGTTATACATGTTGCAATAAAAATGGCAAGTTTACGTGCTTTACATAATCTAGAACCTTGATAAAGGCCTGTTTTTCAGTAAAATAATTAGCAAGACGGAAAGCAAGGAGTGTAATTCTTAAAAGTGGACAAAATCTCATCAAATTAAAAATTATTGCTCTTGCCGACTTCGAGTTGAAAGTCATTTGTAGAGTTCTGTATGTCAAAGAGTTCATTGCGATTAAATGTCATTAGACTCAACTACCAGCCCGCAGTTGAGAATAATTATAAATATGTTAATATATTATAGTTCTCTCAATTTTGGTCAATCTCGAAACACAACATTGCGAACATTTTATGAAAGCATTTTGCTTTATTCATTCTTCTAAACAAAATGACACAAGATATATATGCGGAATTACCCGAACTGCATCCCTAATCGATTCTTATGTCATTCCTGCTGGCTAGCCAACTATAGTCGAACAAAATTGTGAAATTCTTGTATAACGCGCAAGACAACTCACTCGATCACAAACGTAGACCTAACTTTAAAAAATGTGTGATGGGAACATGATATAAGAATGTCCAGGTAAAGTCGTTTACACCGCTATGTCGTTGTAGGGCTGAAAATAATCCATTTACACGAATAAAATATATAATGGTACTATTTATAAATTCGGCCAAAATCAGTAAGTAAGCCACAGGCCTCACCGACCGTTTGTACATCAAACTAAGCTCAATAATTTTTAATTATTTCGTATATCTTTCGGATAAACTTCTTTTGGTTTGCCAAATTTTTACCTGCCAAGGCGAACGGCTGCTAATACAAAGCTGCTCACTTTTGTGCGCACAGTATTCTGCAAGACCTGCATAAATAAACTGATGGATAAATAAAGCATCAGTTATCGCGCATAATACCATTTGAAATATGGACTACGAAGTATTACGAAAAATGCCGTCGTTCGATGCTCTCTGTACAGCACTTAATGTATTCCGCGAAACAGATTATTTACGTCGGAAACATCGTATATAAGTGAAAAGTTTTGAAAAATTATGGGTTTCTACGTGCCTTTACTACCTAGATACACAATTCCCAACAACTGTTGGACCAGTAACGCATTGAATATAAAATACACAATTTTGATACTAAACGTATAGCTTATGGAGAAGAAAGATAATAATCACATTATTTTGTAGCGAAATACTTCTCCTTAGTTTATCATTTACGACTTTTGGTTGAGCCTAAAGTAAGCGCGAGACGCCGACAGCCCAACCAAGTTTATATCCTATTCTAATGCGGTCAGTATACAGATACACATAGTATTATTTAGTATAATGGGATGATTTTACACAAACACTGTGTATATACGTATACAAGAACATAATATTGCTCTGATTACAAAATTAGTTAATATTTATAAGTATGTATTACAAACATAGTGCCAAGAGTTTACAAGCTAGACTGTCATAGCACGATCAATATTTTAGGACGTATTTTGCTATAACGTATAGATCCATTTTGCTATCGTTTTGCGCTTTGCTTACAAAATATGTTTAGGAGAACGGATATGTCGAAGATTTCTTGCAGACTCTATCAAAATACCAAGAACGTCCCAGTTAAAATCTGCTTGAAGAGATTTGGGCTGAGCTAAAGGGACGAACCTCAATAAAAACACGCATGCAAGTGGTATCAGGATTGCCCTTTTGACGTTTCAGCGGCCACCAATGGCGTCGACGGTGTTGGGCGAAGCATCAGATTATATAACTTCGGACAACGGCCAAGACCAAATGCTTCACTGATCGGTGTTCTGCGTGCAACTTTTTAGGTATATTTACACGTCTTGATTCTGCTTGCTGACTGGTCTCTCTATGAAGCGAAACGTGTGCATCCAGTGACGACCAACGCTACTACCACCATAAAAATTTCGGACAATAAGGAATGCAGACCCACCTGACTTGCAAGCACAAAATTTCACAACTTCTCGACCACTTCAAAAGCAACAACACAATCGGATAATGTGTTTTTTGAAATAAGCTACCAAACTATGAACGTCGCAAATTTTTCGAAACAAAAAAGAGGTTAGTGCAACGGCCGGTAAACAAAAGGGTAAAGGACCGGTTATATGCATTTATTTTATATTCTGCATTAAATTTCGCTCTTCGGTTCATAAAATATGGGACCAACCCTCCTTGGCACCCAGTCTCTTGCAGCGGCGCTGATAACAAACAGTTTTGTTAAATCTTTAGTTACAATATTTCGGTGCAACATAGTGTTGGCCCTCCGAAACGTATTTTCCATGTTCTACCTAAGAATTATAACTAGATAGCCCCTTACGGCTGCGGTAACATATACTTTTTCGGCACTTACATGACTAAACATACGATAATCGGGATTGTTTCTATGGAAGTACATCTGTACGATGGATGGAGAATTTGTAAACAAAAATTGCATCAAAGTTAAAAGCGTGTAATTAATATATTTAACTATTTCACTAATGTGCGCAAATAAACACACCATAAGGTATTGTGGTACAGCTGACTGCAACGTTTCCTTTTCGTAAGATTCCATATGCCAAATTGTAGCAGGCAGCGCGTCAATCGCATCTTGTACCGTAAACGTATAGCAATGATGTGATGTGCCAAGGAAACTCGCTACCTCTTGAGCAGCAGTTAAATCCGGTGAATCGTGAAATCCCACCGAGAAAGTGTGTAGTTCCGAAGATGATTTTCCCTGGGACGTTAAACAGCGGACAGTTAGCGAAGCGACTAAGCTAGAATCCAATCCTCCTGACAATAGCACGCCCCACGGCACGTCTGAAAGTGTCCTCGCAATCACAGCTTGTTGCAAACCAGTTCTGATTTTGGCTAACGTTTTGTCCAGCATGTCGATAGTAGATTGCGAACGCCATGAAGTTATGTTTGCCCACCAAGGGTAGTACCATTGTTGAAAGGTTGGCTCGGATTCGTAATATGACAGCTCGCCATGAATTCGGCTATCCCAAATGTGCCCAGGTGGAAATATACCAAACTGAGAAGGAGGCAGTCTGACCGTGGTTTCATCGAATTTAAGATTTGGATCTTTTTGGAAAAATGTTTTCATTTCTGATGAGAACATCCAGCACAAGTTTCGATGCTTGTTCAATTTTTGCAGCTCCATTTTGGCCCCATCAGTCGTGCCACTACTTTGGTCAAAGGCAACAGAACAGAGATGATTGCAACCCCAATATAGGGGTGCAATTCCAAAACGATCGCGCCCGATCACCAATCGTTCGTTATCGATGTCGTAAAGTGCAAATGCAAACATTCCTTGCAAGTGTCCACACATGTGTTGTGGACCATATTTTGCGTACAACGGAATTATGACTTCGGAGTCACTGTTGGTCTTAAATTCATATTTCCATTGTGATGAGCCTTCAGAATTTACATCTAATACGCCTGACTTGAAGATCGAATGGTCAAATTCATCTCGAATTGATTTATAGTTATAAATTTCACCATTGACAATTGCTACAACCGTTTTAAATTCAGAACCAGAATTATCATGTTTACCAGTGCTACAGCGGGTTGTTCCTGATTTACCTCGTTTATCAAATTTAACGCTGTTGTAGCCATCTGTTCGAAGAAAGCATCCAATTATCGGTTGATCTCCAAGATCTAGGTCAATGATTGACAACCGCTCGTGTGCCAGGACTGTTCCGTTTTCAACATCGTGATAGATACCGCTCCAGTCAGGACCTCTATGACGTTGCATACGACTGCACGCGAGAGCTATGGAACGAAGCACATTGGCAGGGACTGAATAAGGACTAGCGTGATAGATTGCAAGTATTCCACACATTTGTAAGAAAACAATATCCTTGTGATATTTTGTGGCAACAAAGGAAAACTAAAGGTGTTAAGGTATCCTTTATCTAAAGCGAAAATGTCGTAGTTTACATTGATATGTTTCGCGAATGTCATTTGCAAAATGTCATTTTTATGTTGAAATTTCCGCTATAATTTGAAATTGGTGTTGGTCGCGAAATAAGCGTGACTATTTATTGAACATCTCGTCCGGCAAGACTCCAAAGTTTCATAAATTTTGCATGCGTAATGCAGTTAATACTTGCGGTAGAAGTAGGCTTGCATTACTCATATGCTAGCCTGTATACTTAAACTATTTACCATAGCAGATTGCTATATCAAAAGATATCTGACGAATTTTTACGAAAAGAAAAAATAGGTTACCATATGGCATGTATACATAGACAGAGAACAGTAATGATCGTTCGAAGTTTTGGCAATGATACCTGGACCGCAACCACCTGAAGCACATAGGCGTCCTGGCTCGCCACTTGTGCAAAAGTTATTAACATTTACTTGTTATTACAGTCTTAGCCTTGTTTCCACCGCACATTTATATTATATAACTCAGGGTAAGCATCACATTTCTGTTAGCGGTCATCTTGTAGTTTTGTTCAGACCCCCAGTTTTCAATTCATGTTAGCTCCTGCAATTAATAAATGTTTTTGGACGAAAATATGTAATAAAACAATAATTTTGTCCTGTTTTATCCTCTCACGCCGTGTATTGTCAATAGTCGACTGCTAAAAACATTGTATAACGTTGCATTTATAACAATCGTCGTAAAATGCCGTATATTTGAACACCAGAGTACGCTTATCTAGTGAAATTGCTTGGTATTAATCATAAATATTACCATAACGACATTTGTATTACAGAGGTGTCCGCGGGCCTGAATTTTTGAGCCCGGGCCCGACCCGCGCCCGCGAGCGTCAGGCCCGGGCCCGCGGAGCCCGGGCCCGCAGGCCCACAGCCATTTTGTTTATATAACTAAATCTATATATAATAAATATATAATACAAAATATTTGTTGTAGTTATTTCTCCCATCAGAAGCAATATTCAATTCTCTCAAAAACATTAAAAAATAAACAATGATTCATATAAGTAATAGCAAAACATCGCAAAATGGATTGCGGCAGTATAGCACAGATGAAACAAGCGTGGGAATATGATGTAAAATTGCAAGTATTCCAATTGATATTCATATGTGAAGCTGGAGACGCGAACCGGCACAAGCCGCGCAGGGTCCGCGGGCTTGAGACCTAGGCCCGGCCCTGCCCGGGCACGCGGGTACCCGTGAGTACCCGCGGGTACCCGGGCCCGCGCACACCTCTGTGTACTATCAACATTTGCTTTACTATAGATAATTTGGCTGGGAACATTTCGCTGTAACATCATATTTACTACATTTGGACTCACTATAAACCCGTTCCACTGCACATACGTGGCACTATTCAATTTGTTAGATTGAATAATTAATGCATTAGCTAGAAAATAGATCAGTCGGCAGTTCTTAACAAAGAAAAATTCGTTTGTGTCACAGTTTGCTCATCGTTGAACAAAATATTAATGTAATTAAGAACTGAATTGTTTTAATGTAAACCATTTTTAAGTTTTATTCAATGAATAAAATTTACAGTGTATTAAATAGAAGTCTATTTTGCTTTATAAGTAATTATTCCCAACTACCGTTCTCCCTTAGAGCATTAAAATACACCATTTTGCATTATTAATTCCGCAGCCTTAGGGATGAGAAGATTATCATATAATAATATTGTTCACAAGACACATAGTTGTATGATTGAGCCTGTTACTAGTTTTGGCAATATTCAAGGCAAATATGTGATGCTGACGGTTTAGATACGGCTTTGCTATTATCAATCGTTTTGAAGCATATACTAGCCAGCTCCTTGCAAATAGTAGTTTTTCTTACCATTGCTATTAAGTTGTAAAAACATTTTTGCTTATTTTGTTTGGTCCTGTTTTCACAGTAGTTGGGAATTCGCCGGACAATGCGCTTCTGTATAAACTATAATTTTAGACGTTTGAACGCAATATATAATATATATCAGGAAAAATCATGACGTTTTAAAAACAATGCCGCTGTGCGGGAGAGTGTTGCAAATGTTGGTAAATATTGTCACCATATACTCAGGATTGAATTTGGCGAATACGAGGGCTTTGATATCATCAACTTTTATAGGCTCGGCAGATTAGCTATTTATTAGCTACTTTTCGCCACTTATCACTTAATAGCCTCAAACGATTTCGAATATGCTATCGTGCAGGACCCAAACCTATTGTTACGACAAATTCGATAACTCATGTAAACACAAATAACTACTTGCCTAGTATATATTGCTTGAACTACTTTAAAGTGTAAGTAGTTAGTACTATAAATGCTTTCGACAAAACGTTTGTTGAGAACAAAACGAACTGCAAAACCCAATTACATAAGTTTTCCAGAATATAACAAACGGTTATATTGAAACGACAAATTATAAAATAATTGCCTGAGCCAGAAAATGCTGTGTTATAATGTTATGGTCATTCCGTAAATAATATGCACAAATAGCACTAATATACAATCGCACAGAGTATATACACTATTTTTGTTGTTTTTCGATGCAATATTCGGAATCATATGCAAACATCTGACTGATACTTAGTCGCTAATAAAGGTCTGATAAACGGTGCAACTATTATAAAAACTAAAGCAATCATAGCTGTTTCTGATAAATGATTTTAAACAACTTACATTGCTTTGAACAACTATTTGCAAAAAGCATTTTTCCTGACGTAATAATCGGTCTACCAGAACCAGCGCGTTGCTTAGTAAATCTATATTGATATCAGATTGTAGATTAAAATCAGTCGTGACCAGTTGAAATCGGCAGCAGTATAACCGAAATGCCGGCCTCAAAGATATTTTCTTCATCAAATGTATCTCATCAGCTTTTATAGTTCCGTAACAGCGACATCGGCCTTTTAGTGGCTAAGCGACCAACCTCTTGAGTGCGAATATCTGTGTTCCGTCAACTGAAAAGACGTGTTCTTTGTCGTTGAACAAAAGTAATCGAAAAGCGACAACAAACACCAGTAAGCGACGCGACGTTAACTACACTGTTGCAGCTTTGCGAGTGGTTTAACTCATAAGTGCCCACACATAAACATATCGTGATATTAGTGACCAACACTCACTCTCGGGTCTGAATTTGACATGTCATAACTTCTCAACGAATGTCCGTAGAGCGATGTTCATTGGAGCGTTCTAGTCAGCGACTTAAAGGGAAACTACCTGAGTTCTAATATTAGCGGCGTATTTTGACGTATTTGGATATTGCATCTGAAAATGCTCATATATCCTTCACGTGCTTAAAATGTAAACGTGTGATTCAATGTGCGGTCAACGCAATAATATATAGTATCTTTTTCGAAAACCTGGTATATTTTACGAATAGTTGAGCTATATAATAATTTCTGGCAATATACTAACCGCCACAAGATATAATTCAGCAAATTTGAATCCGTTTGGAGCGTCGGCGTCACAACCTGCAGCTTGGAAGTAACCAACAGCAGTAAAAGGCACAGATACCGACGATATCTTTGCGGTAATATTATAAAGATGTGGCCTTGGTGCAACGATATTTTTCTCAAATTTTGTACACTAAAGTTTTTTACAGCTATAGTTGGCAAAAATACATAAACGGAGTAGAAAATGTGAGCCGGATCTGGGTATGACGGAGGAATTGAATCGTATGTGCCTGAAAAAACATTTAGCTGAATCCAGATATCAGGAATGAGCAGGATATTTGACTAATATTAAATTTAAAAAGAAGAGAAATTCACAGCCGAATAGGGGAATGACCTATCATTTAGATCGTGAACTAATCAAATATAAATAAACAGAATAAAAAATTTTAGCTGGATTAAGGAATGAAGGATATACTGCATAACGCATTAAAATAACACATACCCGGAACAATAAAAACTACAGTGTAATTATTGAAATGCATAATTTTGACGCAGTTAGAGTATTTGTTATGCTAGCTGTGAGAAGTGTAGTATATAAGAAGTTTTCGCTTTGTTGGTTTATTGAAAGGAGAACATTTAACAGCTAAGGGCATGTTTTTCCAGTACCACCAATACTGACTTGGTCTTTAGAGTTTTGTTTCAGAATTCGACAGACAGGTGAAGAAGTTTTTGCTCCGGAGTTTTGTTGGGCTGCTGATAGTCCGTCGGTGATGTTGCAGATATTCTGGTCCATTCTATACTTGGGAAGACGTACGGCTATATCTTGGTCGTTGAGTAAATTAAGATCTTTGTGCGAGCAAAGTACGCTGCCATTTTTCCCTCTGAAACTTCTGTAATTGTATTATTTTTGCGCTATATGGTTGGGTAAGATTACTATCACCTTCGATTGCTATTTTGGGTGAGCCATAGTCTGGGTGCACAAACTTGCAGATTTACAATCGCCAACTTGTAATGCTATCTACAATTTAGCGTTCGACGTACACGAATGGAAGCGTCCGTTCGCAAATCCGTCAGTCAATGCGTCTCCTATTTCAACGTTATATTTGGATAGAATCGTTGACAACTTGCGAATGTCAGACACACTGGCGCACCAAAGGAATGCGGCTGTGTTGTTATTTATTTTTGGGTTATTGTCTATTTCAGAAGTGTTGTTGTTAAGGTGAAAGGCTGTATCTGCGTGTATTGATAGGCAGTATCTGTCTATAAAGTTGAGGCGTGCTAAAACAGAGCAGCTTCCCTTGTTATCGCGGCAGGCGCGCCAGGACCAGTGTCGCTGGCGATCTATCAAGATTATACCGCCTTGATTAGACATTGTTGTTCACTCGCTTCGAAAGCTTAGTTGTTTCCATCTTTGGTTGGTGGTAGTGCTACATATGAACCCGGTTATAGGACGCTATCAGGTGGGATTTTATGAATGTTATTAGAATTGTAAGAATTTTGACACGGTTCACCTTCCATTCGTCTCGAGCCGGTGGTGCAACTGCTGCTGCATCGCGTGGGGTGCCTTATCAACCAATAGAACTTCCACGGTCGGTGGTGTTCTGATGCAATGAAAAATCGCTACATAGCCCCATCGCCGAGCAATATGCTACAACCATCCTGCTATTAGCTCTGAGCTCAGCGACGCAATTCAAATCGTCGTTATGCTTTATAGATAATACTAGTGAAGCTCGCTTGCGAGCCAGAATTCGAGTGGTGAGAACAATCCCCCGAAGTCCGTTGTGAAAAGCACACACAAACAAAGCCTACACACAGTACGCAGGTGCAGCATTATATAAACCGTTAGTGATGAGGTATAGTTACGGCCACCTCTTTTGATAGCCAACGTATGCAGTAGACAAAACATCATACAACGAGTACAAAAACAATCAAAACAATTTAATAATTCAATAAAACTCTAAATTGACCGTGAAAAGAACGTTAAAGAATTCAAACCGACACTTGAGAAAAATCTCATTTTTATACCAAGTATGAAGCAGAAGTGTGAAATATATTTGCCACACAATATTTTTGACACTCGCAATCAGCTTGTTGGCCCAGAAAGCCTCATATCCGGCACTAAAACCAACAATAAGCACACATTTAGGTGCGTTTCCCACGACTTTTCACCAAATATGAAATTTGGCGCTAACTATAAGGTTATAGACTCCAGATTAGAAAGTAGTTGAAAAACTTGTTATATATCATTGGAAAGCTCTGGTAAAGCTACATGGAATAGGCCTATTAATTTGCGGATATCTCGTGTACTTATTGAGAAAAGTCGCAAAAACTGGAGGGGTGCCCGAAAATGTACCAAAATGACGTCATTTTGCCCCATAACTTTTCCCACAGCAAAAAATTCAAAAATCTGGCACCTAAATCGATCATTGCGGTTCTAATGAGCTATGTTGCATCAAAATCTGCCCAACCGTTATCGAGATCCAGGTGCGACAGACACACACAGACACACACGCAGACAGGACCTCCACAGCCCCCCTCCAAAGCCAAAATTGAAAATTCTCGTTCCACTTCGTTTCTCTCGCTCATTTCACTCGAATTCAATTATATTTGATTTGTATTTTGTTTTGTTTAGTAAAATACTTGAGCTGATTAATGCTGCAATTAATCATAACTAATGCTACAAATATGTATTAGTAAATTGCTGCAATACCCTAAGGATTGCCATTGCTTAGTGTAAAACCATTTATTTCTCCACGCCGTTCCCAAATAACTATAATTTTGACTTACGAGCAAAGCATGAAACAATATACGACAAATGTATGGAATAGAACGAATGTATCATGATTTCGACAAAGCTTCTTCGAAACCGGCAGTGACCGATAATAGCGCGTTACTATCACGGTAAACGTCACCATCCTTCATGGATGTTGATTTTTATTTACCGTCTCGTTGAATGGTAGCGTCAGAGATCGCCAGAGCAGAGGCGTAAGAACCCCCACTTAAACAGAACGGAAGAAAACTGCTAGCAAAATCAATCATACGTAGTCCAAAAATACGAAATCCGTGTGCCAGATAATTTAGGGAACATGAGATTGATATCGGTCATACCCTGCGAAGACGATTCCGCCAACTGATATAAATACTTAGCAAAAATTGTGCCCGGAAAGTAGAGACGTTGTCCGCGTGAAATGTAGGCGCAATTACCAAAGGGCAGCTGGTCTGTTTTAGAATTCGATATAAACAAACGTAGGACAGAATCCATACCGGCATCCTCAGAAACCGGAAGAGCCAGCGCTTCGGAAGCGCGCAAAAAATCCGTAATACAATAACACCAAAAAACAAGCTAAACGCGAAGAATACACTAAATTATAACATAACGATATCCACATGCCTATTGCTGTATCACACATGACATCCTCGTAGATAAGGCATTAAATTTTCTTTAAGCCTAGAAATTGGTCTTGAGAGTCTTACGAACGAACAACGCAGGTGCACGTAAAGTATAGTGAATTCACGCATATTTAATATTCTGTCTTTCTAGGTTTTGATTATTCTCGGGGTCATCGAGTTATGCTATATATATAAAATAATATAAAATGATATAAAATAATTATTTGCTATATAAGTTTGACTTTCCACAAGAAAGTGAAAAAATTTCTACTCTTTTTTTAATTTAAAGTTTACAAGACGAGCTTAACGTCTCCATTGGTTTATATATATTTTTATATATCTGGGATGTATAAAAATATAGGTAATCGAGAGAAATATGTACAAAGACAAGCAAAATACATATATATCCAGTACCTATCTATACTATGAAACCGGATGTAATTTAATTTTTATCAAAATAGAAGAAAATAGACGTCTTTAAATTTTTAGTGATGTCAAACCTGTTTATTTCGTTTGAGCAGTTGTATGTTAAATGTCATGTTTATTGATGTGTTTCGTAATGCGATGAAAATTTTCAAAGTTTATTACATTTTAACACGATGTATCGGTACTAATTTAGTTATATACTTTTAGGACACTGCTAGCTACGCTAGTGATGCTACAAGCAATGCAGTTGCCGATGACTGCGTTTAGCTGTGTTTCTCTGAGAATTAACATAACTCAACGTGTAACGTTCACGTTAAACAATGACCCGCCATCTTTACCTGTCTTGACGGCGTAAAGGCTGCCTAAAACCGTTAACAAATGGTAGACCATCGCTGTTTTAAAATATCATGCCTATTTCCAGAACACAGTCGACTTTTGGAATATATGCCGTCATGCTCATGGATGCAAGCTAATACCACTTAGTGACGAATACATTCTCCATGAAAGATTATTTGCTGTTTTTGGATTACAACGGTGCAATGCATCGCAAGTCCAGTCACCCTGAGGCAACACTATCAGCGATAGTATATACGGGACTGGATATTACGAACACATTTATACAATTTTAAAATTTTACTACTTTTTTAAACAGCTTAAAATATCGGATGTCGAAGATACCACATCATATTGTACTTTGTATGACAACTGCTTGTATAGCGTGTACCAGCGACTACCACACACCGTAGTGTCTGTCGTAACTATTGTGCATAGACGGACAAAATTTCGACATGGTGGATCATTAATATAGCATACCTACACCACGTTTTAGGGGGTGCAACGCAGTTGCCACTTTGTATGTACATTACATATGTGTTTGAACGCTAGCACAACAAAGTAGCTGTCCTGTATTTAGCAGTACTATACACGACATTCGCAGTTTACATCATTGGATTGTTATATCGATAAACCTAAAAGTATGTGATTCTTTGTCCAAGTAACACTGAAATGCAATTGGTTCAGGTGTTAAGAAACAATAGCGCAGTGCGGGGCCGGGGGGGGTGGTCGGAGACCGCAGCTTCTAGTTAACGTGGGGACGGTATCCTGAGTTTGCGAGGGCTGCTTTTTGTGCGGAACTGATGTGAAATTATTAGCTGTTGCAGGTGGATCTCTGTAGGTATACACTCATGGTGCATGATTGTAAAATCACTGGTGTCTTTATGGTCCAAGCAAGGCATCCAATGCCAGGTTCATTTACTTGGAGGATGGTAGTGGACATATCCACCGTGGAATTCTCATGAGTTCATGTCTTGGCATGATCCACGACATGTCACAATGATAGTGTAGGTCCTATATTTTCTCTTATGGATAAATATATTAATTTAAGGCCAACGAGATAATGTGTCACACACAACTTTCTGCTTTTCACTGGTTGTGACTAATAAACCAAGCAACTCAGCAGTATGCAGGAAGCAGAGAGAGTGAAAATGGCAGCGCTACCAGCTGGATTTTTTGGTTCTGTTTGCCAAATTCCTAGTATGGTTTTGATTCTATGAGCCTGCAGCGACGACGCAGATAGCTAGATAATATTGCTTTAGCTTGTAGCTCACCTTATGGAAATCTTAACACTATAAATATGCAAACAATAACTTGGACTATCACTCAAGATACCAATATATATCACGAGGAACAGAGCTAAATATCGTCATGAACACAAAGGAGAGTTTAACAAAGTATCGGATGAGTGAGACGTATGCTAAATAGCATTGCACATATATACTTCAAAGTCATTATCGTGGCTTGAATATTGACAGCGGGTACTTTACGTACATCAATTTATGACTTGAATTTCCTACATGCTCCTTGATAACGAAGGACGAATTTTAAACATGTTTGACACTAAAGTATAGCTAACTGTGTAGCTAAAGTATAGCTTTCAAAGTGCTATATGAAAAGTCAGAACTGCATTTCAAAGCTGAGGTACTGAGTTTATACAAACTCATATTAGTAATATTGAGACTCACTTTATGATGTTATTTCAAATTCTCAGTAGGAAGTAAAGAATGATTTATCAGCGATCTTACGGTTTTGTTGTAGTGATAAACTGCTTGAAAACTCTTATCTATAATGTTTGAAAACCTTACACTTATCATTCTCAATTTGGCCACAATATGTCTAATTGGTTTACAAGCACCAAAACTATCGTCCGCAGGAACTATTACGAGGGTTGCCCGAAGTCCGAGCTCACTCAGTGAGCTAATGCATGGTCTTGACACAAACTGCACTAAAATGTCACCCCGAAGTTTATTCGAACGAGCTCAAAAAAGCTTCGATGCACTTCGCTCGCGGTTATTATCATCAAGAACCGATAGGCGTGACCTAGGATCTGGACTCGACCTTGACAATCCGTTTTCGTCGGACATGTTTGCGAATAGAGGAAGCAGTCCGTTTGGCTCAAATTTTGACTCGCCGTTCAAAGATCTTTTAGACGACAATTGCACAATAAAAACACCCAAAGATATCATGGACAAAATTCGCAATCGTGCATTATCCCGAATGGGCAATGCCGGAGGCGGAGCTGGAGCTTTAGGAAACCGAGCAGGAATCCCCGGAAAAGAGATCATATGTCTTTGTAGCACTGGCCGGACTGGCGGTTGCGACGATGGAACCTGTAAAACTAGACTAGGTTGCTACTCGAAACAAATTGAAGCCGTAAGTCAATTTGATGATGCCTCAGGAGGACTACCACCCGTCCGAGATCGGGCTGCTACAGAAAAAGGATGTGTTTCGGCGACGAATGGATTAGCCGACGAAGTGACACCGGATGTGAATGGAGTTTATTGCAAATCAAATTCGCGAAGTACTGTTAATAAACAAAGTGATGGAACCACAACAACCGAACACGTGCAGGAAAAGCAATGTATATGTCAGGAGGTGAGTTGGACATCGTTCGTAGAGAAAAGTGTGCACTCACTGAACGATTCATTCGCTAAAGTTTTGTTTTAAAAGAAAGTGTTACTTTGTTAAAAACTTCGCCTACAAACTAGCATCAATTAATAGGTCAGGCATGCGCTAAGTGGAACTGTATTTAAAAACAAAACCAAAGGTCTCATTGGAGATAAGCACAGTAATGTTAAACAAACTAGGCCAAAATTGTAAGAAACAGCGTAACCATTCCCAGAATGCGTGTACCATAGTAAATGCATTGAAAAAATATGAAGCAATGGCCGCAGCTTTGAACCATATATTTAATTAGAGATTAATGTAGGAATTCAAATAATGATATATCATTGAAACACAGTGGATGGGCAACTATTTTTACCGTCTGTGCGCTAAAAGTGCATGTTATGCAGCAATGGCATAAAATTTTGAGCCCTGCAAAGTATCTCCCCAATAAAAGTTGAAAAGGAGAAATTTGACATTAGCACACTAAGGGCAAAAATCTGACGTTAATTTGTGAGCTAAATCTAAGCTAGGCTTAGCCTCAGATGCAGCCTTATCATTGCACCTTTAACAACAAAACGTTATACCATCACCTTAGAGGAGAAAACTAGACATGATAGGGTAGGAGTGAATAACCACACGATGTGAGTCATCCGAAAAGGTGGTCACTTTTAAACCTACTCTACAAACTTACTTGATGATATATCGTCAAAAGTATTTAAACGTATTAACGCTTTCATGCCTAACTCTGCCAATTGGAGTTGGCGCATATTGCACGGCATTGTGTAAACTAACTATGTAGCGTTGCGTACGTTTGCGCGGGCGTTATTCGCTAACTTTGCGAGGTTACTTAACGAACCGACCAACAACTCCCAGATAGCTCAGTGGTTTGCGTACGCCGTTGTCATCAATACGATCGGTGTTCGATCCGCGGCGCGGATTTAAGATAGTCAACATTGCACGATAAGCAAACTATCTCAAGCGTTGAAAGGCTAGTTATCAAATTGTCCTTTAGGGTGCAGCCTCCAAGGAACAACAACTAGATAATATGATACAGGTCCACTAGCAACAGCCGATAATTTAGATCTCTCTTGTCCCGTAATGAAATCTCAGTGGTTTTTCTAGTAGATGGTACACTCGCGCCTCCAAAAAAATTGTGGAGACTCACATGAACAGCACATAGATGAGTCATGTCAGCTAAAACAGCATCATGATTAATATCATAGCGGCGCATCATGCCCGTCATGAACCGTTGTTAGTAATACTTCTGATGATTTATTTGATTTCAGGATTTCTGTAACGATGCCACTATCGATGACATGTTTGAAAAAAACGGTCAAACCAATATCGACAGCATGGCTGACTTGTTTGAAAGAAAATAATGCTCACAAACAGTATTTCAACTAAGTTTATTAGAATTGGTAATTAAGAATAAAAATGTGAAGTACAACTTTAGAAAACTATCATTATTACTGGATCACGTTGGGAAATTGACATTATGTGACTTTGATAAACTTTGCAATTAAATATATAAAGGGTGTAGATTGTTTTCAAAAAGTGGAAGTGACAATTTATATAAGATTAGTTTTGATATCTTTTAGACGTAAAGAGTGAAAAAAGTGGGAGAAGGGTGAGAATTTCACCAATCTAAAAGTAAAAAAAATGTCATTTAAACTCATGAGCATGAAATCTATTTGGCATATGCAACAAACATCTAATATAAATCGCTGATTCCATTTCCTGTGTCAAAATAAACTATAATGGACATCACAACATTGTCCTATTATACCTTCTGCATATCGTACAAAATATCATTCAAACGACATCAATATAATAATGATCTCACATAGCATTTAGACTACTACAATAGCGGTTCGCGATATAGCGGATAATCCACTGAAGCACCATTTATGGTACTCAAAAGCAATAACTTCCAGGCTTCATAAATATATTGAAAACTGGCAGCAGACATATGTTTCGGTCAAAATAATTTCAATAATGTAAAGTTTCATCTGAAAAATTAATTCAGTCGAATTAATATCTCGTAATTGTCACCGAACCTTCAATCTGGGAACTGCCCTAACATTTGTAGATACGCGTTTACACGCTAATACAAAAAATTAATATAACTTGAAATAGGAGCTAAAAACGTACCTGTTCCACTAGTGGCTACTGCGTGTTTGTATCATTTCAAGCGCCAAAACCGGTTTAGAAACGTGTATCAATTGCAATTACAATTACATGCCATATTCAGGCTGTAGTAGCGAGTAAAATACATCTGTTTTTGCTTTCTAACAAATTTCTTCTTAAATACTAAACGCAGTACTACAGCACCTATCACCGGTGCATCGTGGTAGTAAACAAAAAACAAAGCCAGATGCACTTGTGTTGGGCGATTACTTTTGGTACTTCAAAAAGCCTGCTTCCCAGATATATAATATTGTAGCGAAGCGAGTCCTAATGTGTATAAAACTTTTCAATGTTTCTCGATGGCCTTGTGTAATGGTTAGCACTCGGAACCTAGGACTTCACTTACTACACAAATAATAAGCACCTAACTTAATATCACTAAAATAAATAGTAGTACGGCAATAAGGTAATGAATTGTTTGAATTGACAAGGTGGATCTGAAGATCCAAATAATAAATTAATATTAATACTGCAGCAAACTTTATGAACCTCAAGGTGGATCCTCTGATCCGGCCTAAGCTTTGACTTAAGCTTAGCCCAACCTAGTCAATAAAATTTATCGGAGCACCCCTGTGCTCTCAATAGAAAATTTTTGGAGCAGCCCTCTGCTCTCAAGAAGAAATTTTTCCGGAGCAGCCCTCTGCTCTCAATAACCAAAGAAAATGTGGAGCACCCCGTGTGCTCTCAAAGACCCACTAGTATATGGAGCACCCCTGTGCTCTCAATAGAAAATTTTTCGGAGCAGCCCGTCTGCTCTCAATAGACCCCAAATTTTTCTTAAACTCGGAATCAGCGCTAAGTCTTAGCTTTATGTAACTACTGCCTAGCTAGTACAGTGTTAGATAACAAGGTGCCGTGTGGCTTGTAAGCTAAGAAATAAATTAGACAATAAACGACACTTACTCTGAGATCTCCGATCGCGGCTGACTTTCTGATCGACCAGAAATCTCAGTTTATAT
>JASANE010016401.1:0-13584 GCA_030248225.1 Trileptium ribeirensis | reverse complement strand
GATTTTAAATTCGTTATAAACCCTTATTGAACTGTTAGCAACGTATTATAAAATATGACAGATGCTCTTATACCGAATTTGTCAACGTTGAATGATATGAGATATTTGTCAGACCACCGGTACAATGCTTGCAAACTATTCTGTAGGTCAAATCTGTCGATTTTAGGAGTCCGACGGTGAATTTTGGAGAACTTTAGTCTTTTGTGCGGTGAATGATATTTTGGTGCGTTTACTCGTCGTGCGGATTACAAATCTGGTGTTTATTACTATTCGAGGAAGTTAAAACATGGTAATTTTTAGTTAGTTAGCTAGTTTTTTAGGCTTTTCAAAGTACTCAGAAATGAAAAAAATGCATGCAGAGGTTTCCTATGGCATTTATCACGAATATTACATACTGTTCTGAAGTTCTAAAACTTGGCCGTATATGATAATTAGTTAATGAAACATGTAATCAATTAGTTAATTTTATGCAAAATGTAAAAGCACATCAGAAGTGCTGATTTTTTGGTTATTTAATTAGCTAATTAGTTGATATTACCAAGAGTGCATTAGGGAAGAGTAGTGATGTGGAGCGGAGCGGAGCGCTCCGGATTTTCATGGGCGCTCCGCTCCACTCAAAATGCGGAGCGCTCCGCTCCGCTCCACCCCCCGGAGCGGATCGCTCCGCTCCGAAATATATTCTACGAATTAGACTTGTAATCTCATTATACGATATGTAACCATATTAAGCCCTAGCCTCTAGGCTAAAGCTTTACAACATTTAGCTATTTCTTATTTTCATACAGATACGAAGGATAATGTTTGATGGACGCACCAAGCATTGTATTTGTTCATTGTACCAATGTATCAATATGTACCACCAATATACCTAATGGAATGCAACGCATAATGTGACCATCTTAAGTATGGGCTAGTGTCTAATATAAATGCGTGACGGAATCCTTGATCTGATAGATTTTGTTTCAGCAGTAAATTTTCTGTGCGGAAACTATCGTCAGTAGAACATTTTACTATGCTCAATGATCCAACTTTTCATATATATACGTGCTAGTACACCTATCACCGGCTATCAATACTGTAGTGCCATTTTTACAACTAATACATAGAACAAGTGTTCTATGGATCACTCGCTATACAGTATTCCTGATTAGTTAGTATATTACTGTTGCAATTTTGCTACTTCTTCATCCAAATGTTGTTTAGTTATTGCTCATCGTCGTTTGCACTTTGCATACCCTTTAACAAACAATATATGGTTGAAAGACTTCTTTCGTGTTTAATGACATCGCAAGGGCCCCACATACCCCCAATTCGGGGGGCCCTCACTCCTAAAATGCCCTCACAAAGTTCGAAAACATTTGAATCGCAATAATCTGTAGAAAATTTTGTATTTTCAAAATTTATGGGGCCCCCTCACATCAGTTTAGGGGTGGGGGCACTCACATCCCTAGCCACGGTTCTGGTCTGACCATAAGATTTTATTCTTTGTTAGGACGCGAACATGCATAGTTTTGAACAATCATTTGCAGTACTTTAGATACGCCGCATCTTTTTATAAGAAGTGGGGGATGGGGACAGAGCCCTTTACGTCCCCCACCCAAAAATATGGAGGCAACTAGTCCCCCCATCCCCTGAGAATCTTCGCACCACCTCAGCTCATATGGGCCCAAGGAAACAAAAACTTGTCAGTCGGGTCGGGTCCGGTAATTCAGACCCGATGAGACCTCTGGCGCCAACTATCAAACACATAAATTTATACCGAATTATACTTAGCACATGCACAACCAAACAAACGAAAAACATTGTGATCAATTTCTTAGTAAAAAATAACTGATTACAGCACCAACTCAGTAGATAGGTTAATATGAACACATGTTTACGAACGAAATACAACAATTATTTATGTAATATATAATAGCATTTTTCTTGCTTTTTACATTCATTTTAGTTATTACCTATATATAGCTGCTCACAATAATTGTATGTTATGTACGCAATGCATTTGTGTGTGTCGACCGGCAAGTATCTCAGGTGGACAGTTTTTGGTTTCATAAAGTTAGGAGCTAGCTTACGTATAAAACATCTATTTAACTTAAAAACAACAAAAAGGTTGTTGGCATCTCAAAATCGTTGAATTTTGAGCCGGAGCGTACCAAAATAGTGGAGCGCTCCACTTTCGAGCGGAGCGCTCCGTTTTCAACCGGAGCGCGCTCCGATTTAGTCATAGCGCTCCGCTCCGCAGCTTGGGCGCTCCGCCCCACATCCCTATGGAAGAGTATGACACTTCCCTGCACTCACATATAAACCCATGTTTGATATCACAGGCGTTTTCGGCCTAACCCCCCCAGTTTCTGGGGGGGTTGGTCGGACCCCCCCCCCCCCCAATTTTTTGGGGGTATTATATGAAGCGATATTTCTAATAATACCCCCCAAAAATTGGGGGGTCCGACCTACCCCCCCCCCCAAGAAACTGGGGGTCCGACCTGCCCCCCCAAAAGCTGGGGGGGGTCAGGCCGAAAACGCCCGTGACATCAAACACGGGTTTATATGTGAGTGCAGGGAAGTGTCATACACTTCCCTAATGCATTCTTGATATTACTAATTCATTATTATCTAGTGTTCTAGCTAGCTACCTTTTTGAATCGTGGATTTGATATCAATTGTCTAAAATGTGATACCTAATTATTATAAATTCATTAAATATTTCGTTGATATAAAATACTTGCCTATTGCTCCGCTCACTTTTATAATTTATTACGTTTACTAGTTAGTAATTAGCTAATTGATTAACAAATTATCATGTTTTTAGCAACTTTGAATAGTAATAAACAACTGTTTTGTAATCAGCACGGCTATATGTAGTATACGCACCTAAATACAAAACAAAATAATATCATAATAAATTACAAAAAGTGCACGGAACAAATTGGGGTGATATTAAAATTTGTACAAAACTAACAAATTAGTTAATTAATTAACTCATTCGCATATGCGGTCAAGTTTTAGAGCTTCAGAAATGTCATATTCGCGATAAGCGACATTGTAACCCTCCCCCTGTTCATTTTTTTCATTTCTGAGCACTTTGAAATGTTTCGAAAAATTAGCTAATTGAGTAATTAGCGTTTTTAACATTCTCGAACACTAATACACACCAGATTCGTAATCAGCACGTTTAGATGTAGTATACGCACCAATATAATGGGCTTACACCAATTATTCACTGAAAAATAAGCAATTTTTGTTTGAAAATGCTAAAAATAGGCTAAAACGCTTAACTAATTAATTACTAATTAAAACATATCTCTTGAATCTGATAAATATATGGCCTTTCAAACAAAAAGTTTCTAAATCGGCCCAGTTGTTATTGGAAACTTGGACGGGCGGAAAACGGTGCAGAATTTACCCCTCTAACGAAAGCCAAAACGTTTCGCGCCACTCTATTAAAGGTGGATCAGTCCGGATGGATCAACGTATGTTACAATAACATTTCTCTAAACACGATTTAAGTTAAAAGTAGCTCTAAAAATAGGCCTCAGCAAATTTGGTATATAGACAAAGATTTCTATTTACTAGCTGAAAATATATTTTTGACTTAGTCGGTCTGGATCAAGGCCCTGTCCGGACCGAAAAATTGCCCAGGTTGCATCTGTATTTAATTGTTTGTCAATAGATTCTGTTTTGTTTGACGCCAACGATTAATTGGTCAGCCTCCGATTGCGACAACCCTCCCCTGAAAAAATTTGCCACCAGTTTTTCTTGAGATAATGCCTACCAACCAAAACATTTTAATATTGTTGTTAAACCCACAGTCGGAACTAGTTGTCCGTCTTGATCTTAGTATATCATAAAACGAAACTTGTATCATTAAAAGAAAAGTTTTAAAGAACTCAAGTTTAACCATGGAAGTTATTTGATTTAAACAGTGTATCATTTAAAGGTGGATCGGTCTGGTTGCATCAATATGTGTTACAATAAAATTTCTCTATACGCGGTTTAAGTCAAAAGTAAACTCTAAAAAACACTCAGCAATTTAGGTACGGTATTGGACAAAAATTTATATTTGCCGGCTGAAAATGAATTTTTTACTTAATCGGTACATACAGACTGGAAAATTTGCTCAGGTTGCATCTTTATTTAGATATTTCTCAAATGATTCATTTATGTTGTAGGCCAAGCACCGGTCGGTCAGCCTCCGATTGGACAACCGCCCGGCGTTGGAACTGCTCCGCCTGGTGTGCCCGGGATTATGCCTATTCAGCAACAACCACAACTGCCCTCTCAGCAGCAGTTGGGCATATTAGGTGGTGGTATGGGCCAATCTGGACTTGGTCCTATCGGTGTACCACCTGCACCTATTGGTACGCCATATCACCAGACAGGTAGCGGTAGCTCCAGCGGCCTTCCTCACGGATCAGCAGTACCTCCCATAGGATCAGGGATTCCTACAGGCTTACACGGAAATTCTCAACAACAACATTTCCAACAGTTACAGCAACAGATGTCAGCCTTGCAGCTCGGGCAACAATTGCAGCCTCAGCAACAACAGCAACAACAACAACTCGTGCCCAGAATTCCGACTGCTCCAGGTCCACCGCCACCATTAGGCGGGCCATCGATCGGAGGTGGTGGTTCGGGCCATTCGCCGCCCGGCTCGCTAGCACCCGGTGGCCCTGTGGTTATTGTGCCTTCGGTGCAACAGCAACCGCTTGGGACATCTGCGCTTCAACAGTCGTCAGGGCTTACCGGTCAAGGACTGTTAGAGCAGCCTCATGCTGGAAGGATTTTATCACCTACCTCGCCAGTGTCTTCACTTTCTTCTATTGCAACATTTATATCGCCGCGACGACCTGATTATGGCAAGGCTGGCGAACAAATCGCCCTTAGAGCAAACCATTTTCAGGTTGGTTTATATAAGATTATCTATTTCAATCGCGATGTCGCATAACACTCCAAAGCCCTTTGTGTAGTGGAGCACATAGGTGCGGTCCAGTCCGTTCAGAGGTGAATCATATTTTATTTATTTTAATTATTTCATCATTTATATTACTTCTTTGTTCATATATATATATATCAATACCGATTAAAGATGGAGTGATGGTGTATTAACGGTGTAGGAGCCGTAATTTGTCAAAATTTTAAAGCAAAATGCAGTTAGGGGTGGACTGTAAAAATCTCGCAATGGAATCTGTGACGTTTAATAATCTCGGGGGAATGCCAGATATCGGTCGGAGCAGCCCCTTGGCATGGAAACTCCAACAATCTAATGTCTGAATACATTTTAGATGCTCTTAAGCTAATTTAATTCTGTTTCCACGTCAATTAGTAGGTCAGGACACTGTATTTAGAGTCAAAAGTAATTTGCTGTTTAAAACATTTTAAGGGTGGTTTACGAACTTTGTTTAGTAAGGGCCTATTTAGGTGCAGTGCGTTGCATCAGCATTGGCTGTAATTATTGGCGGCAAAAAAGCAAACGTGTTTGCATATTCTTCTGTTTTAATGGCGGTCATCCCTATAAAGCATTTACTGGGTCAAGTTTAAAAATGAATTTGCGACTGTGATGTTTCGTTTGCATTCAAGATGCACGTTTATCGTAGTTGCAGCCAACTAGGTGGGCTCTCCTAATTAATGGCGGAGTGGAGGCCCTCATTTTTCGGTTCCTCTTGGTTCAAAACAGGTACCCCAGTTCATGCCCCTGGCAAAATTTTGGGCTACCTTATGTGCTTTGGACCGATTGGATACAAAAATGTTGCCAAGAGGCGGTGAACCGGTTGGCGCCCAAAATTTGGCCAGCAGGCATGAACCGGGGGCACCTGTTCTGAACATGGAGGAACCGAAAAATGCCAGGCTTTACATCTAGCCCCAATTTGGAGAGCACAAGTTAAGTTTATATACTGCAATATAGATTGATTTACAAAACTTACTTCCATTGCCTGGTGCTTGACGAAATTTATGTAAGCCGAGCTTACGGCTAAGTACTTCTAAACAACCAATACTCTGTTATGCCTATCAAGTTGGACCGGTTCAGTTCGAACATACACAGCATATGTCTGAATTGGTAAACAGCTGCTACAGGCATTCACCTGACTGCTTTATTAACGTAAGCTGAAGATTTCTAATTTGCTGAGCTAAAAATTTGTATTGTTAATAAGCAAATATGTTACTTTTCTCCAATGTAGACAGAATTTACAAAATTTACAAGCGATGGCTGACGCAATTTATGTAAGCCGAGCTTACAGCTAAGATCTTCTAAACAATCCATACTCTGTTATGCATCGCAAGCTGGACTGGTTCAATTATTACAACATACACAGCGGATCATCTGAATGGGTAAACAGCTGTTACAGGCATTCATGTAGCTTTGCTTTATTATCGTAAGCTGAAGATACACATTTCCTATAGTATCGAAGATGCAAAATTGTTGGTGAAAATAGTTGTCCTGCATACGTTTGTGGTAAAATTTAAGCATTTAGCCACTGTTTTTTTGTTTAAACTTGCTAGTGAACGACGTTTAAGTTACTTGTAGCCCATATAGCGCCTCTATACCGTCTAGTCGAGCTCTATTTGCTCTCTTGGGCAGAATACCTGAAGCACTTCAATAATTACCATTTTTTTGGTCAAGTTTAGTTATTTAAACTCGGTTTTTGCTCCAAACTTGCTTATGGCATTTAAACTTTTTATTACCCATGTTCGACCATCCTGCCGTCCATTTGAGCTCACCCCCTCAGGACCACCAGTACACCTGAAATACCTCAAATTATCACTTTTTTCAAATTTAGGTATTTAGGTAATGTTTTTAGGTCTAAACTTGTTAATCAGCGGCTTTTTGAGCGGAGCGAGGTCGCCGAGCGAAGCGTTTTTATTTTCTGTCTTGGAGCAAAAAAGTCGATGTCCGTTCGTCCGTTAGTCTTTCATGGATCTCAAGAACCACTGAACCTATTTAAAAAAACTTTTTTTTGTTTGAAAGCTTATCATGTGAGGATGTGCACCTGATATTTTAGAAGTTTGGCAACTTGCCAATTTTATCATTAATTAAGCTAATGAGCTAATTAAGATCCTAATTAAGCTCATAACAGCTGAATTATTGGTCGTAGAGTCGTTTTAACGGCATATACGTTGAGTTTTCCACGGGGAAATAAGAAAATAGATGCATTGTACATACAGGAATAGTATAGTACGAATGTTATAGGCAAAATTATTTTCAGGACTCCGAGTCCTATGATTTCATTGCTGTGCTTCGATTACCATTCATCACCATGCTGTATAAGCCATGTGACTTCCTTTGTCTTGCTTTTCGTTCGAACGGAATAAAACTATTCTTTAATTTACTCATTGTTGTCTAAGTAATAATATATTCCCAAGACATCGAGTACGGTCATATTACTAATGCCGTCGCTTCGCTCAAAAAATGTAGTTCCAATGCGACTGGTAAGTTACTTTTTGTGCTTCCATTTGAGCTCCTATGGTTGTCAGGTACCACCATCGGAACCCCTAAGACATCTAAATTTCGACTACTGGTCTGTCAAAAAGCACACAACGACGACGACGAAGGTGACTATAAAATACCCTAAATTAACACTTTTGTCATCTAAACTTGCTAATCAGCGGCTTGTAAACTACTTTTTAGCTGTGCCTGGCCTCTCTGGCGTCCACTTGAGCTCCGAGGCTGTGCGACACCTCTTGGGGACCCACAGAACACCTGAAAAACCTCAACCTGGCAGCTTTAGGTATTTAGACCGTTTTTGGTCCAAACCTGCTAGTTAGTGGCCTTTAAGCTACTTTTTACCTATGTCTGGCCGCTCTGGTGTCTACCTGAGCTCCGATTAGTGTCAGAATCGCGACGACACCTGAAAATACCCCAAAAATGAATTTTTGAATTGTCCCATGGGTTTAAACCACACGAAAACAGCAATATTTTTATAATTGCTCGAGCTATACTATGTTTTTGGTCATATTGTGTAGAACAATTTATACTTTACGTATAAGCATATGGTGAGTTTTGAAATACGCAATATGGCAAGCAACATGGCTGATATTTGGCTCATTTTGTAACTTGATACTCAGTATGCCAAAGGCTGATTACTTCTCCCTAAATTATTTTCATCAACACTAAGAATTCACCACCTGGGCGATAAGACAAGCTACGAGTTATCATGTTTCACCGTCATAAACCGCTTTGATGGACACACAGCCGTGGAGGGATTTCTGTGTTGTATATAATACATAAGGAGAATGCAAATGTTAAATATATATAACAGATGTGTTTCACAACATCTAAACATAGTTAAATTTAGCACAATTGTTTTTGGTGCGGTCGCTCTGTTATTACACTTTATTTCCGGTTCAACTTGCACCATAGCAAAAACTACCACTTCTCTGTGTCAGATATGCAGATTTCAGTAATCTTAATAATCCTGAATTGGTTGTGAGATCTGTTCATTCTTCTATAAACCCAGATGACATTTTAGTCGAAATATTGTCGTGGAATCCTTTATTCAATGTTTCGTATAATTTAATGAAAAAAGTGCTATGTATTTCGTATGTTGTACACTTTTCCAAGATATGGGGGAATTTGGGCCCATGATGATTTTTGGGGATATATTTTAAAAAAATTGGGGAAGTAATTTTGTTTGAAATTGAAATATTTTGAGGTGGTTGCAACTACTAGTTTTAAATTTCTAGGCTTAAATACAGTGCTTAACATTAGAAATAGTGGTAATTAATTTTAAAAAACATGTAGAAAAATCTGCAAAACATATTTAGGGAGATGTGAAAATGCGGTGTCAAAACAAGAAACGGTTAACCTTTTAGTCTACTGTGTAATATAAATTTTGACGAGTAGGCGTGTTGTGTGTTTATGTATTTTGATGTTAAATGTGTTACTTAAAGAGCAGTTTGAAACTATTTATTTTTCGTGCTCACGTATTGTCTAGGCCCTGATTTTAAGAAATCAATACTCGATGGGCTGGAAAATGAGTAAACTTCACCGCTTTTCCAGCGCAAAATTGCTTCAATTAGGGAAATGTAGCGGAACTAAGTTTGTAAAACAAAAAGGCCAGTTGAATTTTGTTTATTCGTTAGCTAGCTGTCGCTATGTTGTTTTAGTCACTAGAACTATGCAAAGCTTTGTTTTGCCATGTTTTACGCTATCGATATTGCTTGTATTGTAGGTCAAGATTCCAGGCGGCGTAATACACCATTACGAAGTTACAATCGATCCGCCAAAATGTCCACGTCGGGTGAACCGAGATATCGTTGAAACGATGGTTCAGGTAAGACAGCGAAGTTATGCGTTTAAAAATTCGCGCTAAGTTACGTTTTTTCTGATATTTTTGCTATCCCTTCTCACCACTTGGCGAGTTATTGTACACCTGCACCTTCAGTGCCACCACATTTTCCACGCTTATACAGAAGCCAGTACTTAATGGGTTGTTAATTTAATTATTAGTATTTTATTATTGCTGCAACGGTATACTTTTCGTTTATTGCAAGGTCCAATTGTAAATCTGCTTTGCTTCGAATCGGGTGATATAGCAATGCTTGGTTAATCCCGGTCAGTTGTCAAGACGGTTGCTTTTATGTGTAGTATAGCCGTTTCTGGAGTAGGGGAAGAGGGACCGGGTTATTGCCCGGACTTGAGCGATTGTGGACCCTACTGCCGACCTCACCTCTTTTGAACTACTGCAGGTAGTTTTTTAATTGTGATCCCACGAATTTTGTAGAAAACAACGTTTTTGCAATGCTAACTTTTGAATTTTACTAAGACAGTTAATAGGCTTTCGATATGGGTACCCGAGTTGTTAAAGGCTCTGCTCAAATAATAAAACTGCTCGTATATCAATTGGTTAGCAGCTACGTGAATTTCGATGGCAGCGAGAACATTGCTGTTTTGCGTCAGAACAGGCACTGACGATCTTTAAATTTATAACTACATTTAGAAATGATTCTTGTATACAGGGTGAATTTATTACTAATGGTTTAATGAATATTAATGTTAGTCGGTTACGGTGGCTACGGCACGTAGCCAGAATGGCAGTCCATTGCCTTTTTGCCGCCGTTTGGCGAAATCCCAAACCTAAATGCATTTTCGCTACCCAAGTTTCTAGACCTGGCACATTTGAAGCACGTTTACGGGTCTATCAATTGGAGCAGGAATCTATTCAGTAGCCCGAAAATGGATCCATCTAACTTCTGTTCGATTTCGGTTATGCTCCGGTGTGGAGGATCATTGTCTTGACCATGCCACATTTTTCGTGGAGATCGCAGTTTCCGACACCACCGAAACACCTGTATATATGTATATAATTTACCTCAACCACACAACTTGTAGCGCGAAAATTCGTCGGAGCGCTGTCATTCACTCGAGCGTGTGCGGCCTTCACATTGTACTGTCGCCACAGTTGAGAACCGATGTTCTCCACACGGTGGTAGGTGCACGCTGCACACAGGGTATCGTAGACATTACCGTATTTTTGGAACAATTTTTGGACGGTGTGCTGGCTGCAGATGTTAATCAGACGGCATCAAGGATACCGTCTATGTCTATGAGTTTTGCTAACGGCGTAAGGTAACCCAACTGGACAACACGCAAGGGATTTGCGGGACACCGTAGACGCATATATATGCGCAATGTGAAAGTCGCTAGAATTAAATTGTGTTCGAGGTCTATTTTGTCTATTTTAAATTACGATTTATGGGATTATTTTGTATCGAATAGCTAAAATCACCGAAGATTTGAATAATAAAGTTGCTAAATTCAGTTAATTACTTCATTTGTTTTCATGTAGGCAGCTAAAATAGCTAATTACTGTCCGCAGGATTATGTTTGTCGGTAAGGAAAGGAAAATGTGTCCTAGTGGATAGTGCAAATTCCACATCACCTTCCTGAAACTATTAACTTTAGCTGTGAAATTGTTTTAGTGCATGATACAATATGGCATATATATTGTTCAATTTATTTTTACGTGATAATCTTGAAGAATAGTAATTAAACAATGATTTGGTTATTGGTATATTTGCATACATGCCGACGATGCATACATGCCAGTGGGGTAGAACCCACGGGGGTAACCCCCGGTAGCCGGCGAAATTTTTCTTGGGGGGTGTTCGGCACGGTAGTGAGCACCTTGTTTATGGTCGCCGGCGTCGAATGTGTCTATGAGTTCACCTCACGGGGGGGGGGCGGATTCCCAAGTGGGATTTTACTCTCTCCCACCCCCCCCCTGTCGGCATGTATGTGGTATTTATATATGGTCTATGTGCGCTGGAAATTCGAACACAGTATTTTTCGGCTAGCCCCGGCCGATGCAGGATTAGCCCCGGCCCCGGTACAACATTATTTACAACATATGGTATAGATAAACATAATATTATTGGTATCATTTCAACCATCAAATGTACAATGCTAACATAGTAAATACCTCAGTCCACTGTCGCTCTACAAGCGTCGGAGCAGCGAGCGAAAAAAAACAAAATTCTTAAATCCAAAAGTAAATTTTTATTTTGCCATGAACAAGTTGCGAGCGAACTATGACTGGCCAGCGTTCAATTGTCGCGAATTGGTCTATTAGTTGGTTTCAGGCATATCAACAGCGAATATTTTGTAATCGACCGGTGTTTGACGGTAAGAAAAATTTGTACACCCGCGAACCGCTGCCAATAGGACGCGATCGTGTCGAGCTGGAAGTTACACTGCCGGGCGAAGGCGACGATCGAAAATTCCGCGTTTCACTTCGTTGGTCCGACCAGGTAAGCGGCTCATATACTAATTCGCTGTTCCATCAATTAGGGCTATGCCCTAAGCTCAGATTATACAGTTTGGTCTTAGTGTCGTATTTTTAGGTTTGCATGCTTAATGTTGTCATCACAAATTGCAGCAACGTTCGGCGCTAATAGCATTTTTACTGCAAGTAAGTAATACCGCATAATAAATTTGTTTCAGTGTAAAATTAGACCGAATGGGTATCTACAGTTTTGAAAATGGAAACCTTTGGGGTTTTAACTAATATGAAGACCCGAGACGGTCAAGAGAAGTCCAGTTCGTCTCGTTAATGTAATGCAAATGAATAAATATTAAAATCGACCGCATAGAGCTGCACCAAATGGAACAAGGCCAATGAGATCTCTTCAAAAGATTATATAAAAAAACTAATTTCGTCGCCTTACCTCGAACCAAGAGTTCATGGCTGTTCTCATAAGAGCCATTATTTAAATTTTGCAACTAATTACGGGATGCAGTGTCTGGGTAGTCTTATTATCCGGATGTTCCGACTTCGCGAAGAATGTCTGGGTATGAAACAGCATCCGGATATCTTTATCTATTACCTGGTCTCTAAGATTTTTACGCTTCTCAAATAAAATTTGTGTTCTCCTAGGCGGCTTTAAAAGAACCCTCCAATTGCTTTGACGTGACAAAAATTGTCGTAGAAAAATACGATTAAAATAAATTATATATACACCTTCGTTGATTTCAAAACCGCGTTCGACTCAGTTTACCGAGAATCGCTCTACAATATCTTGGAGACGGACGGAGTACCGGCCGAGATTGTATTCTTAATCAAGCCGCTGTTTGAACTATGTTACTGCCGTGTGCGAATAAATGACACGTTATCTGAACGCCTGAGGTCAGGTCTGGATTGAGACAAGGTCAATCTTGTCCCCCGTACTCTTCAACTACGCAATTGCATGGGCGATGGAGACCGCCCTGGCTATCGGCGACGGTGTTATTTTCGACGAAGATGGCATGATGTTCACAAATTCCGCTGATGCGTAAGGACATTGCCATAGCTACATCGTCAGCCAGGAAACTACAAGAGGTGCTCAATCGAGTCGAAATAACTGCAAAGCGCATTGGTCTGGTTATCAGCTCGGAGAAGACCAAGGTAATGACTTGCTGCATCGAGAGGTATCAAGACATCGTACTGATCGGTTCTGTCGAACACGTCGAATAATTCTGTTATATAGGCAGCACTTTTACGGGATCAGGTGCTTGCGACACTGAGATTAAAAACTGCATAAACCGTGCCAGGTCAGCTGTCGTGGGACTATGACATATGTGGAACTCGGCAGACGTGTCCGTTCCCATGAAATTTCAGATATATAATGTTGCCATTCCACCGATTTTGTTGTACGCCTGCGGAACGTGGAGAGCGAAGTCAGCTACCCAGCCGCAGATCAACACGTTCGAGAACTTCTGTCGACGCCTTATTCTAGGTGTAACAATGTTCGATCACATCAGGAATGAAGATCTTCGTCGAAGAGTTGGTCACGAAACCGTGGTGTCGACACTGCTGAGGACCGAGCGTTTGCGGTTGCTCGGCCACGACCTGAGGATGCTCGACAACAGGATCCCAAAGTCACTGGCCAAAGCAACACCCCCTGACGACTGGGCGCCACCTTGCGGAAGATTATACGAGACCTGGCGATGCCAAACTGTTAACGATGGTCACCAACATTTTCGATACGTGCCGCTACGCCAATGGCAACAATACCCAATGTCGCATATCAAACCAAGTATATACAGTGAACAGGGAAGAGTGGCGACGAGTCATCAGCATTGAGGCCCCAGCTGAATATATACAACTGCAC
>JASANE010016400.1:0-20742 GCA_030248225.1 Trileptium ribeirensis | reverse complement strand
CTTCCGGATATGCTATGGGTGCAGTGTTATCCCAGAAAACTAAACAAGGAATAAAACCCATTGCATATGCTAGCAAGGCCCTCCTTGATTATCAACGCCGGTACCCCGCAATAGAAGCTGAAGCACTTGCAATTAGGTGGGCCGCATTACATTTCAAGCATTACCTAGTAGGGCACAAATTCCATGTTGAGACCGACCACAAACCACTTAAAACTCTTTTTGATAAACCACCCAGAAACTCACGCTTGTCCCAATGGCGAAGCGAGCTATTACTTGAATTCGGGGGATTCGAAATATTATACAGACCAGGTAAGGAAAATGGCAATGCAGACGCTCTGTCACGCGACCCTAGATACGACCCATCTGTAGTCGAGGAATTAGGTGACACTTACGAAATCCTCATGATGGGCCGAGGACGACCCACCGGACCACGCCCGCCAATAACCTGCGCAGCATGGGATGAATCGCACCTGCCGTATCCCGTACGCACTGTTACACCGCTCGCAACCGGCGCACCAACACCTATAACAGGGAGCCCGATGGCTCCTCCAGGCCAACCCAATCCGAAGCTATCCCATCACAGTTAGTCGCTGACACGCAAGCAGCCACAGTACCACCAGCCACGCTGACCGAGCAAGCCGCCACGCTAAGTGCCATCCCAATTAGAATGGGTTCAGGAGAAACCCCAGTGATGTCGGTCCGCACAACCACTATCTTGAGTTCTGAAGGCAGACCTCAGGCTCGGGGACCCAAAAGACCATTTCGCACCGAATCGGAAACAATGGGCCTAAGAGCAACCACACTACCAACCGAACAAGAATTTGATAGGCTTATGAAATTAATGATGCACTATGAAACCGAAATACTTCCAACCGTCCGAATTGAGGACGCCCAGGACACTCACGAAAACATATACCTGCCGTTCTTTTCGGACCTCCCAGATTTTAATTTAATACGGCTCCTACCGTATATACAACGAAACGACCCGGAGCTGGGTCCAATTTGGTGGTACCTATATAACAAAACACGGCCTAAGGCCGAATTAGGGGCGCTAAGAATTGAAATGCGAGCACACTATTTTGAATTAGCCGCGGATACCAAAATACTATACATGCATCCGTTACAACCCGGAGATATAAATTATAAGTTATGCGTCCCTATCACGCTCGTACAGCAAATACTCAAACACGAACACAATACCTTATACGGAGGGCATCCTGGCCGTGACCGGCTTATAGCTAAACTAAAACAATTTTACTATTGGAAAGGTATGTCCGAACATGTGCAACAATGGATCAGGCGATGCACCCTATGCCAGTCCGCGAAGGACCCAATTTCTCGGATAACCACCGGATTAGGTAGGGTTCCGTTGGCAAATCAACCAATGTACCGTGTATTTGTAGACATACTAGACATTCAGGTCAGGTCCCAAGCAGGCAATCGCTATGTTATTGCATTCATAGACCAGTTTACAAAATTTGCAATAGCAGTGCCAATAAGGCACCAGGACGCTCATACAGCTGCCCATATATTCCTATATGAGGTAGTCAATAGGTACGGAGCTCCCAGGGAACTCTATTCTGATCGAGGAGGTGCTTTTACTGCACATATGTTTGAAGAACTGTGCCAAGAAATGCAGATATTTCGGCACATGAGTCTAGCTTACCACCCCCAGGCAAACGGCGAAATTGAGAGATTCAATAGGACACTACTATACTTGTTACGAGTAAGCGTACCACAGGATGATCACCACTCATGGGATGTATCCCTACCATTCTGCATCATGGCCTATAACTCTTCGGTACACACAGCAACGAAATACCCACCCTTTTTGCTAATGCACGGATTTTATCCTAGGTTGCCCGGAGAATATGACACGCAAAGTGCTGCCACTGGATACACAGGAGCACATTCCTATAGGGCCAACGCGCAGCGCTGGATGGCTTCTATCAGGGAGCGTGCTTACCAATCAATGAAAGCCGCTCAAGAATTAAATCGGCTAATATACCATAGGCGAACTCGCGAACCACGCTATCACACAGGAAAACTAGTTTGGGTTTATAGGCACGATACCACCCCAGGAACAGCTAGAAAACTCACGCCTCGCTGGTGTGGACCGTACGAAATATTAGGGATCACCCCGCCATGCATGCGCGTACGAATGCATTCTAATCCAGAAGGTATGGCCCATGTCGTACATATTAATAGAACCAAGCCATGCTTTAGGGCATTAGACCCAGTACCTAATGTGGGAGATTGGTTAAGCCAAGTACACGCTTCCGTGCTAGAGCGAGGTCTAACTGAGGCCACCCAATGAATTATCGCTGATAGGGATTTCGTCACCGAGATAGAACCGGTAGACGAAGTAGCAGTACGCACAGTAAGAACAGCAGTCAGTGATAGCTCTGATACGGAAAGTATAGAGATGGGTGACCCTAACGACCCTAATTTATACCGTCGGACCTACGCCGAGATTGAAGCGGAGCAAGCTGCAATGGAACATATTGAGTATCGGACGGACGACTACGAACCCCAAAATCCAAGGACGGTCAGAAACCGGATCCCGCTAACTGATCCGGATAGGGAAATAGAACCTTCCTGGCCACCAATAACGCAAGAGCAGGTTACTAGCCAGGAGGCCTTTTCATACATACCAGAACCTGGTAGCCGAGACACGCAGGTAGAGTACGGACAACATACAGTGCCAGTGACCACGATGGAAAGAATAGTGGCTACCAGCGAGGAAGTCCCGTTTGGTGTACCAACAGTAGGTGTTGGAATACTCGAGGGACAACATTTCTACCCAGCAGATATCACGCTATCCACCACGCCACGCGGCGCTTCAGGCGGAATCGTCGTACCAGGACCATACACCTCAGGGGATCTACGCTATGCAATCATGCTCGCCGCGCAGGACCACCCACTATTTCAATCACGACCAGCCGAACATATCATGGCTTCGCGACTACGAGTACCAATGGAAATGTCCACTCAAACCATAGGAGACTATACCACAATGCGCCCTTATAGTGCTCCACCAGCAGCCGCTGACAGGCCTATGTCTCCTCATCAGTGGGTCTTTCGCGAAGCACCCATGACTCAGCCACCGCTAGGGTCACCAATGTCCAGTTACCTGTCGGAAACCTCCGGAGAGGGCACGACAGTAGACGTAAGAGCAGCAGAAGCAGACGACGAGTTAACTAGCCAAACTTCACAGGAACCGTCCTCTACCGAACGACGCGCTCAGGCAGGACAGGAAACATCCAGCACCAGTTCTAGGACCCCTACCACGCAACCGGGAGCCTCTTACTCATTTAGTGAATTCACACTGGCAAGTTCAAGCAGCGAAACACCAGCACCTCGGAGAGGAACTGGGCGAGCAGTGACACTAAGCACCCCTCCTCGCACCCGAGCACCGCATACCGAGCAACGGAGCACGCGAGCACCGCCAGAAGAGCGGGGAAAAGGCCTCGTTGGACGGGCCACCCAACGGAAACAAATAGTGTCGGCTCGAGGCAGTTCAACTATCCAGTTTACAAGCACTGAACAACCGGGACCATCCACAGTGACCATGACCGAGTTGATACGCACCACAGTCACTACTACTTCCTCGGGAATAGTACGACTTAGTACCACCCGGGCAACGGCCCCTACCAGGCACCTTTTGCATCGACAGGCTAGAGACCGGGTCTTTAGGCCATATGGCGCAGCATCGGACGAGGAAGTAGAGGACGCCTTACGCAGGCCTAGACGCGTGACTTTCCAGGAACCAGAGACAACCACTGCCAACACTGCGGGAACCTCAACTAGACTAGCTTCTGTCACAAGCGCACAATCCACTAGTGTCACCACCTCAATGATCAGTGCGCCAATACTGACCCCAAGACCACTTCTAACGGGAGAACGCTCCCCAGGCGGAACTTTACCACCAACCACGTTCCTACGCTACCCCTCCAGTCAAGAACTGCACCCCGCCGCTTGGCGACAGCGCATACCTCGACCACCACCCCATGAGGAATCTGAGTCCGACGAGTCGGACCCGCAAGTGGACTAAACCACCTGACATAACGGCACGTACCCCGAGGTAGAACCTAAAATCCTACAAAACCCAGAACAAGGGTGAAAGTTAAGGTAGACCTAATTTTCATCCATACTATGTAAACTTACCAAAGCTTCCTTCATTTCAGATGCGCCGCAGCTACAGTCAAAACGATCTCAATGCGCCCCGACTCCCGCAAGGCGTACTACACGAGCCTGGGGTGTGTGATGGACACCGTTACCCGGCCGTTCCCCGAAGCCACATGAGCAGCTCACGCTTCTGGGACGCGGTCGAGCTCAAGCGATCCAACCACACCACGCTGGCCAATGAACATTACCTTCATGGTGGCTTTAACCATAATGGCCGCCAGCTCGGCAGCGCCACCGAGCATTTCTACATTACGATATTGGACTTGTTGGGCTTCGTCTCGGTGCTCGCCCACATGTTGAACCAGCGGATGTCGCCAACGGAGGTCAAACTACGCAGCGTAGCCCTCCTCTGCACGCTGCCAGCGAACACCCGACGGTGGCTACGGTCGTACCAGCTGCACGTCATGCGCCCAATTCTGTTGGCGAAATTCCAGGAGCTCGACTACTAGGAGGAGCTGGACGATTCGGGCCACAAGCCGCTCCTCAATGACACCCTCGACAACTTCTGGGGCACATGTGTCCACCGGAGCGAATGCGGTGCCGACCAACCGCCGTATCACAACGTGCTGGGACATTTACTGTGCGACATCCGGTCGTTCCACCGCGACCGTTTCGTGCGGTGGCCGCGGACCATCATTGTCGGCGACGAGCGTGCCTTGCCACTGTTAGACGTGGTCGACGACTACAACCGTATCACGTTCGTACGGCCCGGACTCAACATGATTTCGTTGATTCATTGGGCGAACGCGTTTCTAACGCCGCAAACGGACTGCGTCGTTATCATCGGCGGCTATCGGGACGTTTGGCACCTGCAAAACAAGGCCTTCTCGCCCGCCTCCTATCTCAAGCGAATTAAGCGCCACCTCATGGTGCTCGAGCGACGGCTCCGGGCAGACTCGGCCGTTGTCATCACCGGACCAGCGCCACACTGGGACGACTTCAGGTTCGAAAGTACAGCGTGGTTCGACGAGCTGATCGTACGGAGAACGCGGATGGTGGACGGGCACCAGGCGCTCATGAGCGTCATCATGCCAAAATGGCCCGCGGCGCTAAAAGGGATCGAGACCTGGGACGCAGTCGGTCCGTTTAATCGAGGCGAAGAACGCCAACGATTTCCCGAGCCAGTGGTCTTCGCCGTTTTGGCCACAATTGTGCGACTGGACCGAAGAACTAATTCGGCGCACTGACATATTTTGGCGTATGGGCGAAGCTCACTTATATAACCGAGCTGAGCCCTGGCAGGGATAAGGCCGTACTAATCCAAACAAAAAAGGGGGGACGATATGACCATTTGCAAGGCGTAAGAGGAACGCACAACGTAGCAGGTACGAGCCAGCGCGTAAGCAGAGCAGGGTAAAAAAAGCTAACCAGCGAGCGACCAGCGAAAGAGAGCAACCCTACGCAACGACAACCCGAATATTTATTTGAGTTTATTTTTCCAGATGGCCAGTACCTCGCAACCGCGACGCAGCGACGAAGCCGAGCAGACTCGGAGGCGATCCAGCGGACGCGTATCGGTGAGCGGGCCATTCGCCCCACCAGAATCGACGTGGTTCCAGCTTCCCGCGATTCCAACCTACCGTGTGGATTTAACCAAGCCGTACGTGACATTTCTATCCCACGGTACCGAATGGCCGGAACTGTCGAATATGCACGAGGCACCAACCCCATTCGCACACGACGGCAACACCTTGTCGACCGTCGAAAAACACTATCAAGTGCAGGTGCTCTCGCTGCTAGAACTGACCGACGCTGTCCGAGAACTGCTGCTCATGACCGGCACTCCGCTGCAACTCAAAACACGAGCTCGAGAGCTCAAGAACGAGCTCATCGACGGTGTCACCCAGGCCCGTCTCAAGCCGCTGCTCGAGCACATAATGCGGCCAATCCTACTCAGTAAATTCGCCATACCGGAATATGCGCGGATCCTACGGCTCACCGACAACCAACAACTGTTGGAAGCCACCACGGACACTTTCTGGGGCGTTGGACGCATCAATCAACAGCTGCAGCAGCAGGAAGCCCCGACGCGCTGCCACAACGTCATGGGCCGATTACTCGAGGAAGTACGGGATTACGGTGCTACCGGTCACGCTCGTTGGCCCAAAACAATCATAGTAGGTGACGCCCTGGCGTTGCCAATACTAGAAATGGCCACCGAAAACAAGTGGATCGTCAACGGATGGCCAAGATCCACAATGGTACGGTTGCTGCAGCTGGCCAACGCGATCCTAACTCTCAGACCAGCTGCATCGTTATACTTGGCGGGTTCCAATACATCTACCGCAAGGCCCCAATGGAGCAGCTCCACGCGTCCTTGCCGAACGCCGCCTTCCGTAAATTCAAGCGGCACTTAAGCGTACTCTCCCGCCGGGTTGTAGTCAATACCGCCATCGTTATAGCGCCACCGGCACCCCGATGGGCTGCTACTAATCAAGACGCTTTGTCTTGGACGGCCGAGCTCAAGCAATTGATGGCTAACCACCGACGGCAGCACGACACCTTCCACAACATTTACATGCCTTCCTGGCCGGTCGCGTTCCACAGTGCAGACGCGTGGGAACGGGACGAGCCGCACATGGAATGGCAAGAACGACCACATTTTGACGAGCCGATGGTGTCGCAGTATTGTCGGCGGAACTTGCATGAGTGGGTGAGCCGTTTAGTTAGGGACGCCGAGCTAAGGCGCTTAACGCATTGAGAGCTAGGCTAAACGCACGGAAGTAAAGCGAGGACCACGCTGTAAAAGGATAGGTTATTGCGAGGGCAAACCAGAATTACGAAGGAGCCCCAACTAAATCTAAGGGCAGCGAGCGGTAGCAAAAGTGCGCGGAACAGAGCGATGCAGAATTTCTTAGGGAATATTATTTGAAGCTAGCTAAATCGGAAGCACTGCTAGTATAAAACAACCCAAACCAAGCTAACCTAGTACTGAAGCTCAGGAAATATGAAGTCTAAGTTTTCTTTCTGCCAAAGCTACAGATTTAGAGAAACTTTGGAAACACTTGCGATTTTACTGGGAACTCCTGGGTCAGGCACTCTGGCAGCCCGGACCCTTTCTCGGGGGTGACCAAACCCAACTTTGGAGGTACGTGCCAGTGTATATAGTACATACAATAATAAATGGTTATATTACATCATATATATGGGGATAATTATAATATAATCTTAGATGATTAGATACAGGGAACGGAAATTTTTCATGACTCAAACCATTTTTACAATTTAGCCCATAAGGGAAAACCTCGAAAATTTCCGGAAAATAAGGGAGAAGGAGCGACGTTTTCTTGCGTATCGGATAACATCAAGTCGCCCTTCTGTCCTGAAATTTATAACCTTTTACTCGAATTTATACAAATTTACTGAAACTTATCAAATTTTATAAAATTTCTGGCAAATTTTCTCCAAATTTTCCGCGAATTTTCTTAAATTTTCATGCATAATTTTAACACCTTTGGAAATTCTATGTGAATTTCATAACAATCGCTAAACTTTTCAAGCTAAATCAAATAACGGGCTGTACATCTACGGAGTCAATGGTGAAATTTCACACAAACTCATTTTTCCATTTGATTTACACTCTTACCCAAAGTAAGGAGTCTAATAATTCCAAAAAAATTTTAAGAGATGTACCAGCCCAATTTTATGAAAATGATAAAACGCGTGCAACGTAGCAAATTTCGTAGGGAACAAGGGGAATGGACGACCGGATACCGGTGGAGTGTGACCTCTGTACGAATTTACATAATTGTGCCGTATCGTATTGACTTTGAAATAAACATTTGTATCTCATTTATATTGTGTTTGTAAGGTCACACTCCACCACCCGAAGGTGCCCGGGATGATTTTGGCACCGAAAGTGAAAGATTACCACGGTTAGGGGTGTCCGGACGATCCTCGTGAAACAAATTAATGTCGTACTATGTATATAAATTGCTTGTGCATTGTATTATATATGATGTTGTATTTGCGCGAAGTACGAGTGTGCGTTCGGAGAGGCCGGGGACCAACCGATTCTATCGGGATTTTTGGCGTCACAAGAAAACTGGTCACCCTGGGCCGATCCCAGCGCACACGCCGCATCATTACCGTTAAGCATATCTGCTGTGTATTTTGAGGAGTGTCACGTATATCCGAGGTATATTTCTATATGTATAGCTTATGGAGTCAAGGGAAACCAGGACAAACCGAGGAAATTTCTTAAAGGCAGGACGAAACAAATTATTAAAAAAAATTTTTCTAAGACATTATTTTAGGGTGTAACGACAAAAATTCGATTTCTGGGTTTCCTACAAATTTCAGGGGAACGGGGGTGACTGAACCCTCTTGAGGACTCTACTGGGGTGTCAAATTGCCCCGGCGGGTCTAAAAATTCGGATCCCCAAACAGGCGCTCAAGCCTCAAATTTTCTAAGCCCTAAAGGGTACCCAAAATAATCTAAACTCCATGATTTTTGGCGCCCGAGACACTTATTGGGTCCCACCCTAATCGTTTACTCGAAAACCGGGGCCGCCCACCCCCGCGGGTCCGCTCAGGATCCCCTAAACTCAAATGGGGCGTCAAAATTTTCCGTTTTGGGTACCTAAATCGGCCTCTAACGGGCCTCTCATAGGAGCTACATTAAATCTTAAATTTTGATCACTAGCCGGCCTGCCAGGGCATGATTCTGGTCCTGCCCCCGGCCGCCTACCGTTTTTTGTTCCAGAGATATCGGCAAAAATGTGCCGATATCCCTATGAGCAAACGGCGCCCTGAGCGCCGTCATATTTTGATTTGAAGTTTTCCTCGCACCGACCAGTGCGAGGTTTAGTTGTTTTTGTTATTAGGCCGTTTGTCTCGGCGGGGCCTTGCTTGCTGCTCTTGCTCGGTTGACCAATATATATGTATATTATTCAGCGTTGTTGTTGTCTTGTGTTTTTGGCGAGCCATTTACCAACTGGCGGCGAGTCTTTGTTGCTTGTAGATTATTTACGTGTAGCAAATATAAGTGTCGCTAAACCACTGAAATTTTGAAATTTTGAATTTACGCTTATTCGTGTTTTTAGGGGCATCAGGGGCCTGAACGTCACGGAGGGGTAACTGGCTAGTATAAAAGGACCAGGCCCAGAGCGGTGGCGGAACCAATCGGGCCCATTCGTTTTAGAAAATGGTCGTGCTTTGTCGGCGGTGGTCGCCGAACTTTTCTGTGTTTTATTTATTGGGTTTCTCCTCGCTTATTTTTCTCTTGCTTGCTGTTTTGTCCGCCCGGGTGGACTCTTCGGTATGCAGACGTGCGGAAGAGTTCCACCCGAGGCTTTTCAATCAGAGATTTTTTCGTAGTTTATGTTTCAACCAAGAGACGGCCCTTGCGGGCGCTGGGGCGTCTGATGGATGCCCCGGGCCCCCGCAAGTGTCGCGCCCGCGCACGAAAATTCAGAACTGATACACGACGGATAAATCTAAATCACAGTCTGTCCCATGCTCGACTGGTTCCCCCAGGACCATTTTGCGCCGGTCCTGGGAGTGTTAGCAAGCTTATATTTTGTGAGTTTGCTGAAAGTCATAAAATGCTAGCGTAAAGTAATTTCGTGTTGGCCCAGGAGAACGTCTATTTTGACTGGCCAGTTATCTAAGGCTGATTGACGGGGTACTCAGTGTTTATCCGGGCCGAGTAGAATCTCTGCCTAAGATTTAGTGAAAATTTCACCTGGGCCAATTGAATCTTGCTAGACGTCTATGTGAGTCCAACTCATAGTCAATCGAATATATATATTTTGGTTCAACTAAGCGGTTATTTATCCTATTCAAGGATGACTAGGATGTCGTCTTGCCATTAGTGCAGCCCGATTAAAATCTCGCCCCGCCCTTACGCGTGTTTGATCAAAATTCACCCTGCCGTTGTTTTAGCCGTACGAGGTAAACTGTCACTTACCAGGGCTGTCCGGCTTGTTCGTTCATCAGTCGCGAAGTAAACCTTGCCCAGGCGGGTGCAGTTTCTTATATGCCAAGTGGGTATAAAATTTGGAACCCATCCGAACCGGTTTCGGTCAGCCAAACGATCTAGTCTGGTCATATGGTTGCCCCGGGGAGCTTTTGCCATGCAGACGTGGGAAAGGGACGCCTCGGGGTGTCGGGAGGGCCAGTCAGTCGCAGAACAATTTCTAGCATCTATCGACGGCATGAAAATTTTAGTATTTATTTACGACATGGAAAATCTCAATGTTCATCGCCGGCAAAGTTTTCTAATATTTATTCGCAGCATGAGAGGTTTTATTATTTCCAACGGCATAAAAGTTTTGTTAATAGTATAAATACCCAGACGGTACGGCGACTATAGACATCATTCTCGCGAAATCCCTGTTGGGAAGGGCTTAAGCACCCCGGACGGGTGCAGCGTACATTGTGTTGTCCACCCCAATTGGGGGACATGTATATATATGTAACCTTAATTTTTCATCGAAATTTGTGCAAGTAAAATGCAAGCAACAGTAAAGCATTAACGTGTTTCTGGTGGCTAAGCGATTTAGTTTTGTTAGTTTTGCATTGGATATGATTCAGCCCGGCGAAGTCTGGCAACCCCGCTACTTGAACTGCCGCCAAACCCGCATGCGCTCCGTTAGCTCAACAGGCCTCGGGCTTGCTACTCACTCACGTGTTCGCCTTGCTGTATCTCCGTACCATCCTGCGCCCGCCATTGTCGGACGCAAATAACCGATCGGAATTTCATCCCAAGTATCTTACCACCCAACTTAAACTAATCGACCCGAAATGTACCCCTCAGTCCCCTCAGGTAAACAAAAACATACGTCCCGTTGGATCAACTACAACTCAACGTCCAGGCGGAACTTTATCACCGTGATCCTTTAATCGGGTGATTCCCATAAGTTATGTCCCACCCCTCGTGCATTTTCAAGGAGTTTGGAATCAAGAGAGGGAACGACGGGTTAACCTCACTACCTGTGAGCAGGCTTAGGGGATAACCCTCCCTCAGGGGGACCTCCATACTATTAGACACGTGGGCCAATATAGGGGCCAGGCCGAACACCCTGGTAAACCCGCCGAGCAGCCCGCTAAGCTAAGCGGTTCCCGTCGGTCAGACTAGGGTCCGCCGGGGAATCGTGTAAGCCGGGGTTGTCCGGGCACCACCGTGAATATTGAGCGTGGTGCAGCTGGGATCCCTTAGGGCCAGAACTGGTCCTAGTACATGAGGAACAGTTAAAATTGTCAAAACTATGCCTTTTGGCCGGCGTATTCCCAACTACGTTAAAAACAGGAGTCTAATATCTGAAAAAAGAATCAAAAAGAACAAACCCAAAAACCATTATCGGACATCATACTGCATACCTGTGTTATAATTATGCCACTGCATTAACGACTGCGAAATAAAATTCAGAAAGAATTCTTTTGTAGTATAGGGGTGACTTTTGCGTAGCCAAATGTAGCAAAACCCACAAATAATATCTTATCTGGCCTATATCTTTACAAAATAATACAATAGGTTATTCTAGTTTTCTATAAACTTCTTGATTTAATACAAAATTGCGTATTTTGTCGGAATAGGTATAGTGCACTAAAGGCACAACGGTCGTTGGAAATTCCTGTGAAAAACATAATTTATATTTCAGCGTCAATTATTGCGGCCCCTACGAAAAAACGTGTATCAAACATTTCAAGTGTTCCATTTTAATATTTTTTCAATCGAAAACTTGTATGTTTTGCAAAACAACTTCGCTAGATATGGTATGTTTCGGGCAAAAATTTCGGCATAGAAATAATATGTGTAAAAGTTCACGCATAACAGTGTCTTGAATAATAGTCTAATTTATGTTATGGCCAAATATTTTTTCAAAATTCTATTCAACTTTTAAAAATCAACATTTATATTTCAGCGTCAATTATTGCGGCCCCTACGAAAACACATGTATGAAACATTTCAAATGATCCATTTTAATATTTTTTCAATCGAAAACTTGTATGTTTTGCAAAACAACTTTGCTAGATATGGTATGTTTGGGGTAAAAATTTCGGCATAGAAATAATGTATGAAAAAGTTGACGTATAACAATGTCTCGAATAATAGTCTAATTTATGTTATGGCCAAATATTTTTTTCAAAATTCTGTTCAACTTTTAAAAATCAACATAGTACATCGCACTATTGAGCGACTCAGAGAGCTTTTTGATAGTTTCTATACTGTTTCTTATTTATGGTTTGTTTTCCAACTACATATCAGAATACCGATACATTGAAATTTAAACAAAATGCTAAATAGATGCTCGGTTAGAACCGATGAGTTTAAGAACATTGGCTAATCACATCAAGCCATAAACAATAATCAGTTCAAGCGCAGAGACTGGTCAATAGAAGCTTTACTATATGTGAAGCAATCACACGTGAACTACCAACCGGATTGGTGAATTATTGAGAAGGTACAACAAGTATACTGAATTTGGACAAAGAAATGTTTCGATCCGTTATGACGTACCAAAATTCTGGAGATATCGGTCAACTGTGAAAACATGACAAATAAAAAAATTAACATGAGCCATAAAGAAATTTACAACAATATAATGTTTTTTATTCCTTAGCTTAATAGTCTGAGAATAATATAAACCAGTGCTACGTCCATGTAGCTTACTTGTATAGGCATTATAAAAATTTCAATCACATACACCCAAACTTTCAGCGTATACATGGGGTAGCAGCAACAGCCACAACGTTTTGTTACCAAATTCCTAGTTCTTAAGCGCTTAGTATCTAGTGAATAGGATCTACGATTTTCTGCTCCTGCATGACTCTGTACGATGATCAGTACTGCAAAAATTTGAACCAGTTAGTCTATCTTATGATCATCTCGTGGAGGATAGCATTAAAATAGGAACTGGTTGTTTCTTAAGCATAGGAATTATCGAAAAGGAGAGAGCGGAGCTTCCACTGAGGTCGCTAGGAGAAAAAATAATGAAAACCTCTTTTATGTTTGCGCCTGTAACCCATAGCTTATGTTCGGTTAAATGGATTTCGACAAATTTTTTTGGTTCGAAAGGAAAAACTGATGACGCTGATCCCTTTAATGTGTAAGCCTTTTGATACAGTGAGTGTGTTTGTCTTGTATCTTCTCAAACTTAACTGGTCGGGCTTCGGGCCAGGGTCGAGCTTTGTGGTGCAGTGTTTGAAACTCAAATCGGTACTATGAATCGAACAAGGTTGATTGCAAGCGGCGTACTGCGAGCTCAACGCAGAGCTATGCAGAAGCTGTCGTTCTGTTGCTTATGGAACCTTGTAAGAATAACGACGCAGATACAAACATACGTCACGTGATAAGCTCAGTTAGCCCACCGACGCAATATGCGCTAATGCCCATTGGCAGAGCATAGTATCAAAAGATTAAGTAGGTTTGTCATGAATTCCATAACTAATGTTCACTGATGATCATGATCCAATAAAATATCTAAGAGAATGCTGATGAGATTTTAATTAGAGATAAAATCTATTTTACCATTGATCAATCCGATAATATTTGTAACGTAATGCTGCGAAGACTAATAAAATATTTATATCCGACAGACACAAACTTATGGGCAAGATTTAAGTTAGGCTAGTCTTGTTTGAAAGGACAAATATTGTATCGAAAATGCGAAGACATATAATTGGTGATATCTAATATGACATAAAAGACTTGTTAACTTAGAGAAATGTTGGAACTTCTATAAAAACCTCTAAAATCTTGTTAAAGGTGGTTTCACCCTCTTGGGTTTTAGGATCTTTATTTCATTACCTATTTTGTATATATATATATATATAATTTTATCCGCATATATTGATATATATATCTGTCAAATTATCTTATTGTTGTTGCTGTTGTTGTCATCTGGTAAGAACCTCTGTGCCAATAAAATAGTTAAATATGTTGTGAAAAATGTTGGTGGAGAAAGAAAAGTTTAGAACTTGTGTTAAGAAATTGCGCTGACGGTCAGACTTACAGCTACGAGAGAGTAGCAAAGAAAAGATCCGCTCGCTTCCCGCTCCGCTGTGGAGACCACTTAATGCGATGAAGAACTGCCACGTTCATTTTGCTATATATGCAACCAAATTTGAGCTTCCTGTGAAATTCCTTCAATACCTGACTTATTTGCTCTGGCTGCTGATGGTGTACACGATTTCGCTCAATGTTGTGAAGGTTAATCTTATATTTACAGTGATTTTCAGAAATATCGCACGACAATGTAGGAGTTAGATTTTCAAGCATATCTTTTGCTGTTTAAAAGTACTACTGATACACTCACGTTTTATGCAGCAATCTAGTTGTGGTACGTAGTTGAGTTTGTTTTAATACGCTGCTTGCTGATAGATTTACAAGTGAATAGTGTAAATTTACGGGATTTAATGAAGTATTATAATGGTTACGGACGAAAGCGATTGAATTTCGGAGAAGTCACAACACTTGGTCAACACAGTCTACAGCCGCGTATTATGCAGAGTGCGACAAAAGGTGAAAACAATATCACAGGTTGAGCGCTACAGCATAAATGTTATGTGTTGTGGTTTATAGTTCAGCTGGAATTGAATATTTTACACCACCATTGGTATTTGATTTAATATACGCGTCATATGGGTGTGTTTCTCATGTTATACATATATAAATGATATATAACCTACAGTCGCTCTACGTTAATACATTAAATTTCAATATACTATGAGCAGATATAATGAGTTTGCTTTTTCAGACTGCTTATATGTTCCATTGGGTTTCCCAATACGGTTATTGGAACAATTTACAAATGCACGTGCTGGAGACTGCTAACCAATTGAGAATGGAATCTCTTCTGGGCGTTGCCCGTTCATATCTAAGTGCAATTGATATTTTTTGCCTTTCTGTCTCTCTAAGTATCTTATTATCAAGTTTACGAGTACCTAACGCCTTAAATAAAATTTGAAATAGATTTTCATGTACATCACAAACTCCTTCAATAAATGGTTAGACAGCGCAAGTTTGCCTATTGCATATGTTTGAAAGCAAAAAAATGATAGCTGAAAATATACTTCTCGTGGAAACAATATACGGAGACAGCTAGTATATCTGCGTTAACATACGTGTTTATTCTCCAACTGATATCGAAGTGATTTAACTATCTGAGGTTTCTAGTCCAGGATTTATCAAAGTGTTTTAGCTATCTTTACGCTGTGGTTAAGCATTATTAAAGTGTTTTAGCTATATCCAGTTTTTAGTCCAGTATTTATCAAAAGCTATCTTTACGCTGTGCTCAAGCATTATTAAGGTGTTTTAGCTATCTCCAGTTTCTAGTCCAGTATTTTTATCAAAGTGTTTTAGCTATCTTTGCTCTGTGGTTTAGCATTATTAAAGTGTTTTAGCTATATATATATATCCAGTTTTTAGTCTAGTATTTGTCAAAGTGTTTTAGCTATCTTTACGCTGTGGTCAAGCATTATTAAAGTGTTTTAGCTATATCCGGTTTCTAGTCCAGTATTTATCAAACCGTTTTAGCTATCTTTGCTCTGTAGTCTAGCATTATTAAAGTGTTTTAGCTATATCCGGTTTCTAGTCTAGTATTTATCAAAGTGTTTTAACCATCTTTGCTCTGTGGTCTAGGATTATTAAAGTGTTTTAGTTATCTCCAGTTTCTAGTCCAGTATTTTTATCAAAGTGTTTTAGCTATCTTTGCTCTGTGGTCTACCATTATTAAAGGGTTTTAGCTATCTCCAGTTTCTAGTCCAGTATTTTTATCAAAGTGTTTTAGCTATCTTTACTCTGTGGTCTAGCATTATTAAAGTGTTTTAGCTATATCCAGTTTTTAGTCCAGTATTTATCAAAAGCTATCTTTACGCTGTGGTCAAGCATTATTAAAGTGTTTTAGCTATATCCGGTTTCTAGTCCAGTATTTATCAAAGTGATTTAACTATCCTTGCTATGTGGTCTAGTATTATTAAAGTGTTTTAGGCATATCCGGTTTCTAATCCAGTATTTATCAAAGTGTTTTAGCTATCTCTGGTCTGTGGTCCATCATTTAACTGGTTTGACATACATGTCTTATAAATTTAAATGTTTCAGGTTTAAGTTTATGTCGAAGAGGATGCATTTTCCGACAACGCAACTAATTGAATTGTCGGTCAGCTGTAACCACATGTGCTTGATTTAAACATGTAGTGTAAAAATTATTGACATTTTACATTGAATATATTTTGCAAATAATGCTTGAGTTCATCAGTGTGGCAAAGTGAAAACTAAACATAATTACTGACTGCCATACTGGTGAAAGATGCCAACGATTTGTTTTACATAGGTTGCAGCCTGAGGTTGAAAATTATAATGAAGCATTAGCATTCATTTAGATGGCACCAAGGAATAAATATGTTTTTGCCTAGAGTAAGATGTTATTCCGTATACTCCCACAAAATCTGTTATAAGTTAATATCAATATTACTGATGCAGGGTCTAAATTTATGTGCACTGGGAAAATTTGCGATTTATAACAGCAATAACTACAGTTGATTTTGTTACGATTTGCAACTATCAGCATTTGTTCTCAAAATGACAGAACTTGGAGGGACTGAGTACACTTTATATCACCCAAATAGCATATATACTGCGGGAAAATGTGCCGGTGGGTCACTGGGTGTAATGCTACATAACTTGTCAGTATGACGAAAATGAGTTTACACAAAGTTAACGCTTGTCCCAAATGAAATATCGCCACTTTACAGTTCATTTTATCGTCGTTACAACCCGCATATAATATTTGACAAATAAAAGAATCCTGACCAAGTGTACCGACAAAAATTTGTTTAAGGACACGCAAAAATTACAGTTTTTTCTAAACAACTTTGTTCTTTGAGATTAGTGTCTAACAGTTTGGTAATTGTTTGTTCGGCTATTAAATTTTTTTCAACGTTACAAAACAATGCCATGCGTCACTAGCCAGATTATCTACGATTTATAACGTTAATTTGTAATAAAATTATATATTTGACGTTCATTTGTAATAAACTAGATTACAATGTTTGGTGAGCCAGACGTAGTACGAAACAACGCAAAACGACGGGAACACTATTCAGATCTGCCTATACAAAGAGTAATGTGCCAAATAATGACTACATTGCAGCTGGCAGCGTTAGTTGTGTAGAAATCACGCAACACCAATAGCAACCAAAACTGAACCGTCAACTCACTGGTCAGAATAAAATCAAACCTTACAATTCATTTACGGGTTCATGTGTAGTGGTTGGCGTAAATATGCTGCGCATGCGGAAAGTCGATGCTGGGTTCCCGCGGAGCCCAATATTTAGATTGAGCGAGATTTAACATGAATAACAAATATAGCTTATAGGAAGAACTGCTCATATAGAATTTCATGTTTTATACAATTTTAATACACCTTTTCCTAATTATTCGTAATTTAAATAGTAATTTATGGACAGTGATTTGAAAAGACTGTCATGCTTATTGTAAAGATTTCAATTTTCGCCGTGACAAAATTTGTAGCATTATTGTATGGAATAGAGCAAAACATATGTTTCTGTGACAATTCGCGTATTGTTGGCAATGCCAATCTCTGTTTTGCTTTCGTTTTTACCAAAAAACAAAGTTTTATAAAGATACTTTCTGGGAGTGATAAATTTCTTATTATTTGGTTTCTCAGTAACAGGCTTTTGTAACGAATTTAAGTGGACACTCATTTACTTAACATGTCTACAGTAAGACATTTTACTCAGACCATTTTTGGACTTCATATGCTTAAAAAAGAACAGCATAGTGCGGGGGTTTAGGAAGAGACAACTCTCCCTACTTAGTTATAGTTTAGTATTATATATGGACCTCATCTTAGGCTAAGCGTCAAACTCGCTTAGTATATCGATACTACAGTATATAATGTAGATACGTTAAATATAGCAGTAAAAGAGATGTATATTCAGCATTTACCAGGATGAATTATGCATCATTTACGATAAGATGCGTGCGCATGGTCCTGAGTATGTCACGCGTTGAAATGGGCTAGCTACTATGTCACGCAGACAGTCCAGGTCGACTATTAAAGTTTTGAATAGCCTAGCTAGGCTATGCGTTTGTCAGCGACTGTCGAGGCGGACTGTGCTTTTGTTACGAGGTGTGCAGCTGAGACCCTATAACTTAAGCCAGCGACTAATTAGTCCGCGAAGATTACGTTTTACTATTCGCTGAATAATGCCCCAAAGTGGGTCTACTGCTTCGAACGTCGTTGTATATTTAAAAACACATATATAACTTAAAATTAGCGCGACAATGCTATACAACAAAATGTAATTACACAATGCACAACACTAAATAAAAATTTCTTCTCAATTGGCGGTTCAGCCGGACGCCCCGTTTGTCACGCAGAGCATAGCTAAACTATCTGTTTGTCACATTAAGACTAGCTAAACTATCAGAATGTACCATAGTAGTCCAGCTAAGCTATGGTTCACCAGCACTAGATGAGTTAGACGTGTGCCATAATTTGGCCCTGGCGCACGCATCTTATCGTAAATGATGCATTAAACGACGTCTCGACTTCATGCATGAGTAGTAGGCCAAAATTTGGGCAATATAATCTGTGAAAATTTGTGTGATATTAGCATCTGTAGCTAAAATTTAACACGTATTGGAAAACTATTCTTCATGTTTAAAGTTTTTGTACCGTTAAAATAATATCAGTTTTCATCTTATTTAATTTTTGATCATAAAACAGCTCCGCACAGTGTAGAAGCGTCCAGATCTATGAACTAAGTTCCTGAACAAGGAATAACTAAGATCCACAATATTTGCCGACAGGTAAAAATAACACTGCATTCAGTGTTATAGACCTCAATTACCAGCACAGTTTCTATAGTAAAATATCAAGAAAACATCTGTAAAGAAGTATACATAAAAAATAAAGCAAAAGATAACATTGCTGATACCGTTAATAAAGCATTAAATTATAATATATCAATAGAAAATGTGAATTACAGTTACAATTATGATTTTTCCGCGCTCGCAGCGATATGAAATAAATGAATACTTGAATAAATGATCTCCGCCGCTTTAATCGTTCTCACAATCAATCAGAAAGCCATCAACATAGATAAAGGTGCTAGTCTGGATTTATTTTTTTTTCACTACAAATCTATACATAAAGCTTGCTGAATGGCCATGACATGCATAAATAAGTTAATGTGCTAATCGCGATGTATACTACGTAAACGCGACTTTTAGGATATTAAAAAACGTTAGCTTGTACAGCGACAATAGATCAATATTTGTCAATATATTAATTTAATATGCTTAATAAAGGCAGGCGTTAACTTAACTGTATGCGACAATTTAGTAGTATCTGCTAGCTCATTTCTAACAGTGAACTTGTTAGAAAGGATTAGGTGGTTAGTAATTGTCAGTCCATTGCTGAGCGTTTGCATATTAGAATAGTTTAATGTATCAGTAAGTGCTGTCGTATCGGTAAGGTTCAGCTTATCATAAGCATCAGCTTATTAGTAAGCGGCAGCATGTTAGTAATCGTCTGTTTATTAGTAAGTTTTACCTTAGTATCAGCTTGTTTCATTGGCAAGGCGATGAATTCTGATTGCTGAATATGTAATTTAGAGAGACGTACACAGCTCTATTGAGTATAAACATACAAAACAAGCCGAATATCCGCTATGTTGTTTGAAAACTTGAGGAGATAAACGTGCTCATTGCGGTGCACACAATGTGGAACTACAAAGGTAATAAATTGCGCTACGAAATGAGAACAACAAAATCCATATAGCTCAAGGTGCGCCAGAGGTATCGTCGTTTTAATCTGTGATGGTTTTCACGATAACATTCAAAAATGACAGACCCATCCCTATAGTCTAAATGTGGCAACAGCAGTAAACTATCGCAGTTGAGCGCAGGGTTAATTTAACTACAAAATGAAACCAGTAGCACTCACGATTGCAGAGATAATACTGTTTTCATGTATTTTGTGTTTCATAAACTCACTGAAAACACAATTTTGACCCAACTCTCAGCGTAAATAATAACCATAACAGACACCATTGCAGTTATGCAGGGCGAATTTCTCTATAAAATGAGAGCAGCAACACACCGATATAGCTCTATTTTGACCCGACTCATGCATCCTAAGAGAGCTATCTATACAGTTCTATAAAACTTCTTTTGTTGTACAGAATCAGTATAATATCTCACACTTTACATATTTTGCATACATTACATATTTTGTCGGACCCCATTTGGCCCCACTTCTACCGCTGGAGGAAGTTGGAATCACTACAGTTGTGGATAACTAAAGTGCACAAACAGATATTTTAAGCCTTCGCATGGGTTATCGCACAAGTCAATCCGCTTTGCCGCATGTCATAGCCCCCTGCCTGCGCGGAAAACATAGAAACACACCGTCGAAATTAACCACTTTTGTCCGTCAAAATTCTTCGCTACGCCGTTTCACTCTATATGACTTTTTGAGTGGATTTTTGCAAACAGCATCAAGATTGCAGCCGAAATGTTAATTCACTTCCGTACGGTGTGGTTTAGCCTCTTTTAGCCTTATTTGTAACAGGCCCGTT